>VYZW01033836.1:4344-20165 GCA_013401315.1 Balaeniceps rex
ATGTAACCAAAAGTTTGTGTTGCATAGTAGGGTGGACTAGCTTTCATGGCAGTGTACCAACTAAAAATACTCGTGGGAATGAAAAACCTAATTGATTTGAAATTGTAGAAAAACCTATCCAGTATTTAGTTTATTAACCTCAAAACCGTGGTGGGATTTAAAGCATTTGGAGAATCCTAATCTACAAAATTATTGTATATCCTGTGTTCCTGTCCAGCATTGAAATTCTTGGCCTTGACAATAAAAAATACCCCTTTTCTGAAACAAGTCTCATTTCTCTCTTTTTCTATTAACATTGTCAGCTTGCAGCCATTTTTCCATTTCAATGTTTTATAAATTGGACTTTTTCCTTCTTAAGAAAGGATGGCATGTGATCTAATGGGAGTAGATCAAACTACAACTTTATTTCAGTTCCTAGAAGCAAATCTTGACTTCTTAAACTAAATAATTCCCCTTTTTCCGTCTTCAGTAGTTGTCATTGCTTTTCTTCAAAATATCTTGGATTTTTCCCAGGTGTGGTTTAATTGAAAGCTAATTAATTTCTCCTCTGTTTCCCCTATATTTATAAATTGCTCTTGATAAATGCAACAGGCTGAAGGATACAGAAGCGGTAAGCTTTTCCCCACTTCTATGTAAGGAAATGTTACTACTGTTTAAATGTTTTCTTCCTCATTTATTGTCTTACTTGGATGCAGAGTGACACCCCTTAGAAACGGATGCTCAGCAGCTTTCCTGTAATTCAAGAAGTCAAACCCAGTCTTGGCACACTTCCACTGTTTCCAGTAAAGTTACAATTGCTCTGCAGAGAAATTGGCTAAAACTATCGCTAACTTTATTGAGCTCATCCTCACTGTGATGCTTATGAAATAGAAACTTTGGTGACATGAGATGGATCAGTGCTGCTTGGAATTATTTTAGGTAGAAGCAAAACATAATCACATAACATCAAAGTACCTGAAACTAATTTGCTACCTCTTTTTGTATTTTGATGTTAATCTGAAAAGATCTCAAACTCTCTGCACATGAGAGTACACTTTTGTGTAACTGCATTTTCTTCTTGCTTGCGTTGTGGGAAAGCAAACATTTGCAAGCTTTTAAAACTACATGTAGTTTTCACTCTAACAAAATAAATAATTTGAGACATTCTGAAGTTCTACAACCTGCACTGTAATTCTGTTTAAATATAGATAAAGCCCTTGTGGAATTACTAGAACATGTAAAATGGCTATGATGTATTCTTTCATCCTGAAAGATTGCTTATTCCCTACTATTCCTAAAATATGTGCACTCTGTAGATGTCATTGGGTTTATTCCTCTCTACGTTAATTTTCCTTTTCTACCACTGTGTGTAGTAGTCTGTTCTGGAGATGCATAAAAATTACATATAGGCATGTGTAAATTATATGTAAATATTTTTTTTTTCTTTTTTACAGCAGATTTCAGATCTTGGTAGTTTTGAATGTTTCATAGTTCTGATCCTCTTTTTCTATTAGTGAGTTTGTTCTGCTAACAAATCTGCCCCTCTGTCCCCTTGTACTCTTGTATTTGTCTTTTTTCCCTGCTGCCTCATTCTGACAAAGGCCAATCCATCCTATGGCAACATTTTGTCACCATGTCTTCTCAAGTACTCTTAACATTAATCCATACAACTGAAAATGCTTTCCTTGTATTTAATCAAATCTTCCTCTAGGTTTAACAACATGAACTAGCTGCTGTTGTAAACTCCGGAATGTAGGGGCCATGTTGTCCTTCATTTGGCATCAACTGGTATGATATGCAGAACTGTTTGTCAATTTCTGGGCATAGCAAAGTAAGGGTAATAGAAGAAAATTACTGTTACATAGTTAAACGTAGTTTTATAATCTTTACTACAGTAGTGAAAGGTGTTTAATTAACATCTATAAATATAACAGTGCATTTTCAGTGTGAGATGCACAACCTGTTTTCTGCCTGCATATGAAGATAATCGCTATTACAAGTACTTTGGATTTCTTCTTTGGAGAGAACGATAAAAGCCCCTCCTGGACCTAGGTACCAGCCGAAAGCCCAGTTTTTCTCCTGGGTGTTAAAACTGTGACTGATTTTCTTCTTGATGCTTTCTTTCAGTGTCTAGTCAGAGTTTTGTGTGTGCAAAGGAAATAGCCTTTTGCCAAAGCAAATGAAAAGGAAAAGCTGTAGCTTCAGGAAGTTTTCAACTCTAAGAAATCCCTGCCTTACAACAACAACATCTTCTACTCTAGACTTGTGCTATTTTGTAGACCAAAACCAAACTTTTTCAAAGTTGCATTGGCATGTATGGTTAGAACTCATCCAGCCCAGTATCTTGACCAGGCACTGCTCTACTACATTAATCAATATTTCAAAATCTCTCTGCTGTAATCTGTAATGCCAAGAGCTGCTGGATATGAACTAGAGTCCTTCTTACATCTTTCTGGACAACTTTAAAAATAAGTTGTATGCTTGCAAAGGAGACAAAACAGTAAATTTAAAGATATCTGAAAAATGGAACGTACACAACATTTAGTGAAAAACTACATTTCTTTTGGTCAGAGCAATTAGCACACTCACTCAATGGAACACAAAGCACCTGGCCCATTTTTTAAATGCAATTGCCAGTGAACTCTTCACAGCTTTGTAGTGACAGTTTATTGAAAGAAATCCCCAAAGAAAGCTATCTCAGCAAAACAAGAACTCAGCCTGAAAGGGACAATTCTGAATACGGTGAGATTATTCTATGCATTTGCAAAAACTTGTATTACTCCACTACTCAGTTTGCTCTCATGAGCACATTAAAATCACAGAAAACATACCTTAAACTTTGAAGCAATGAATGAATTCCAAGTTCTGTATTTTAGAACAGAGTTAAAGCAGTGCTTTTGCTACTGGGACAATAGGCAGTTATTTTCAGTGAAATAACTGATAAGTGTAATTATGCATTAAAATTCAGTGCTACGGTATATGTAAATAATGGGCTTTTTCCAGGCTCCTGGATTCTTCTGTTAATTACTGAAATTATTTCAGTTAATGACAGAAATGCCACGTAAACCCAGCCAGTGCCTTGATCCTGTTAACCGGTCCCCGAGAGATGAGCGAGGGCCGGTTTGACCTGACAGAAACCCGCCGCGGGCTCCATGCCCACACCAGTGATGCATCCACGACGCGTTTTCGCTACGCCACCATCCTTTTAATAATTTAATTGGACTATTTCGATGTCGTTGTGAAAAAATCCGGTATTTAATTGTAGCGGCAGCAATATTTTCCTCAGTTTGAAGTGCCGAGGGTCGCCCGTTCACGGGAGCCGCTGAGAGGCCCGACAGCTTCGCTCCCGCCTCCCCCGGGGGTCCGTTTCCCGCCTGGCAGTGAGGCCGGGCTGGGGAGGGGCGGGGGAAGGCCTCAGAGCATTTCGAAGCGTGGGCAAGCTAAACCCGGCATTACCGGTGACAGCCCCCGGGCCTCGCCTCGCTCCCTCCTGCGAGGGGGCGTGAGGTCCCGGCCTGCCGGAGTGCCGGAACGATCGCTCCGCGGCCCAGGCGGCAGCCGGGAGAGGCTGGCCGGGCACCGAGGCGGAAGAGGGCAGGCGCTGCTGTTTCCGGCTCGGCGCGGTGGGACGGCTGGGCCTGGCGGTAGGCGAGAGTCTGGTTCCCGTTCGCGGTTCCTGTTCCCCTCAGCACTCCCAGTCGCCGGCGGTCCGCCTGGGGCCGGTGCCTCCTCACAGCCCCTTCACCCGCCGCGCCGGGGGCTTCCCTTCAGGCGGGAATTGCGCCGCCCGGGCCGGGGACAGCCCTTTCGGTGTAGGCCAGAGCGCGGCCGTCGTTGCCCTCCGCAGCGGCAGAGCGAAGTTGCGGAGATGGATGACGAACCCGAAAGGACCAAGCGCTGGGAAGGAGGCTACGAAAGAACATGGTAGGCTTTCCTTTTGCCTCCTCACCACCTTGTTGGTGAGAGAGGAGAAAAATCTCCCTTCTGCTCAATAACAATCTGTTTTGCGTAGGGAAATTCTTAAGGAAGATGAATCCGGATCGCTGAAAGCGACCATCGAGGACATTCTTTTCAAGGCAAAGAGGAAAAGGTATTATGTGTTGTTAATAATATTGGTTTGGTCAGTTATAAGGACTTAATCATTCTGAACTGGGTCCTCTAGGTTGAGTAAGCATATCGGCACACCTGCAATATATTTTTGTGTCCTTACCCCTTCAGAGTTCCAGACGCATGCTGCTTGCCTGCTACTTATTAATTGTGCCAGAAAAAATACTAAAATTTATTTTTGTCTTTAATCTTAAGACTGAATGTATACAGGCAAGATACCCCAGATATGTGGTAGCTAAAGAGGTGAGGTCTTGATCTGATGAAGCATGGTGCAAAGCACTGCACCTGCAATTTGCACTGCTTACGAGAAAATCCTTCAACATTTTTTTGGTATACAAATCATGCTTCAAGCTGGGTTTTGGTATCATAGCACCATATTTGTGTTTCAAATTGTCAGAAAAATGGCTAGGTAAAATCTGGATTTGTTTTCTTTCAGATTATGTTAAAATATTGAAATTTGGATAAAATTTTAAAGTTCCAGTAAACCTGGTAGTGAGAAATAGTTTTTGTTTGTTTGTCTTCTGAGAGGCATGAAATCTGTAATTGAATTATCTTTTTTTCGATGTAAATAAGTGTCTGTGGTTTGTTATCGCTTCATATTTGCCAGAATTCTAATACTGGATTTGTTCTGGACTTTTGTTTTAGGAATGATTCATTCATTTGCATCTTACTTAAATCCTTTTGTGTTTTATTAGACTCTATGAACACCATGGACAAGTTCGACTTGGAATGGTATGTTAATGTCTTAACCCTTGTCTGTCCTGAGTCCAAAACTACTTGAATAGAGGTGGTATGCCTAATCTGAAATACGCTTTTGCTGTCTTAATGTACTTGAGACCAAAGCTTGCATTTTCCACCAAACTTTTTTTTTTTTTTAAAAAAAGATTCTTTGTTCACTGGGAATGTGGGATGCGAAGCATGAGCATTCAGAGGTGAAGGTTTGGCATGTTTGCTGCATCAGGGTGTGTTTTGCAAGAGCAGTCAGATCACACACACTTGCACTGCTGACTTTTCTTCATGTGAAAAATGGGCATAATTTAAATGAGTTGTAAATAATATTACTTTATACAACGCCGAGCTCTTCAGATGAAGAGGTGAAGGTGCGAACTATGCATATTTTGTAGCTTATTGTGAGAGGAAAAGAACAGTGTGCATTTTTCACACAATAGTGAAAAATTTTTTTTTTCATTTTGAAGGAAAAGTGGAAAAAATGCATTACTCTTTCAGTTGCTGTTGATTGCATAGCTCAGTACACTGAATTTTCCCTGTTTGAGGGAGGAAGTTGCTTTTTTAAGTAAATGGAATAATGAACGGTTCATTTAAATGTCTCTGTTCTGTGAGTGATTATCACTTATGGTGAAAATGCAGATGCGTCACCTTTACGTGGTTGTTGATGGATCAAGAACTATGGAGGACCAAGATTTAAAACCAAACAGACTTACTTGCACTTTGAAGGTATTTCCATACTCAAAAGTTTTTTCTTATTAATCCACTGTTTCTCTGTAAACCAGTTCCATTTTGCATTTGAAAGAATGGGAGTCTCCTGTGACTAGATTACATGCATAGCCTCATCTCTCCTTTCATCACTATTTTTTTTCCCCTCGTTTCTGTTGCTAGTCTGTAATTTTCCTGTTTTTTGAATAGTAAAATCTGTGTGACGTTAGTTTGCCTTGCACGAGTACTTCTGTACAGTAAAAACACTTCGTAAGGACATAGTAAGGAAATACACATTATGAAAAGTATGTGGAAATTACGCTGAAGTGTTGCCCGTACTAAGGGATGAACAACAAATATGCTTTCATTACGCATTTAGAATTTTTCTTTTCTTACAGCTGTGTTTTCATGAATTCTGGTTTGAATGGATGCTAGACAGGAGTTGAATTGGATTGCTGGTTCAGACTGTGGAGGACTTGAACCATCCATCTCATACTATATAGTCTTCTCTGACAACACTAAGCATTGAAATCCTGGGTTTTGATGATTTTGTACAGATTAGTGCTTTTTGGTGTATCGTAAACCTCCATTTGAACCAACAGTAATCTAGAACTTTAACATACAAAGTGAATAAAATAAGGGGTGAGTAGTTTCTGAAATTTACATTACGTTGGTGACATGGAAGGAAGGAGAAGGATGGAAGGGCTAGGGTGAAAGGAGAATGGAAAGGAAGGGCTCATTCCCAACTTTTTTTCTTAAGTGATACTGGGTGTTTTGCAAGTACCACCCACTTAATGCATGTGAAATAAAACTGTCTTTAGTTTTTAACTGTCTTAACTTTTCTTTATAGTTATTGGAATATTTTGTTGAAGAGTACTTTGACCAAAATCCTATTAGTCAGGTATGTACAACCATGCAAGAAACAAGTAACTGAAGACTATTTTTAAAGTTAGTTTTAGTTTTAACACTATCTAGTAAACTGTTTTCAATTAATGTGTTCCTTCCAATCCCTTCCTCATCAGTCTGGTGAAATTCTTGTTTCTGCCTGAACTAATGAGAATAAGAACCCATCTGTTCCCTTTTTCCTAAACATAGATTCTAACACAGAAGACCTGATTATATTTTTTTTTCAGGCATTTAGAATTGTAGAAGATTTCTTTTTGTACCTTGTGGCAAAAGTACTGGAAATACAGGAATGTATGTTAACTGATGCATAGTGTTGTGCTGCTGTTGTTACACTTAAAAGAAGACTTGTATAGTTAAGTAATTCTGATCCATAAAAAAGTATGAGGGAAAATATAGCAAAAATGTAAATCAACTTACTTTTAAACTTGCTAAGAAAAGTTTTGCTTTTGTTTTGTTTTTCCTTCTCCAGATTGGCTTAATTGTAACCAAGAGTAAAAGAGCTGAAAAAATGACAGAACTTTCAGGTAGGGAGGTAGTATATTTTTTTTGAATTGGAGATGATTTCATCTCTTGTGTTGATGAAGTTCTACCTGGATGGCTCCGCTGAAAGTGAAGTAGCGTTAACATAATATTTTTAATGTAAAAGAGAAGTCATTGCAAGCTATCTGAAATCAGAGTCTTTATTTTGACCTGTTTTGATCTAGAATTGTCATTGCATGCTTGTTCGCGATCAAGTCTTACCCACATTGCAACTAAAATATGTTTTGTTTCTCCTGTAGTTAATTTCTCACCCTGTTTGTTAATTTTATGTGTTATGACATCTGTGTGTTCTGTGAAATCTGATCAGATGTTAAGAAGCAAGGTTTCTTTGGTTCCTGCCTTCTGTCACTAGGATTCCATGTGGCTTCAGAAATGAAGTCGTAATTTTTTTTCTTTATTCACCTGTAAAACTGGAGCAACTTTATGGAGGAACTTGAGGGTCAATCGATCCTTGAACAGTACTTTGAGGATAACAGAGGAAACTAAAGTCTGTTTCTGCTGAAACACTTTGTGAGGCACTTCACACTCATGTTAAGCGCTTAATAATACACAACAGTGATTTTACTCTTTTTGACTTCTTAAAGTTTCTAACAATTGAGTACCTGTAGAGTAAACGTCCTTCTGTTAATATATGGTTTTATTGTTTTCTACATTCTGATCAAGAGGTCAATTTCTAAGGAGAAACACAGAGTTACAAGTCCCAGTCTGAAAGGTCTTGTTGTACAAGTACACTTCATTAAATATATAGTTTAGATATTTCAATTCTTTTAACTTGTTATTTCAGATGAATTGTTTTTTTCACTTACAGGTAACTCAAAAAAGCACATAACTGCTCTGAAGAAAGCAGTGGATATGAACTGCAGTGGAGAGCCATCTCTATATAATTCCCTAAATTTGGCCATGCAGACTTTAAAGTTAGTATATACATGGAGTTTTTTTGTTTTCTTTGTTTTCCATAATGAGTATAGTGCTGATTGTGAATTTTTGGAGGGGCAGAGACAGTAGTTTTTACAAGTAGCATCTTGCATCATGCTGACCTGAGTCTTTAAAAGGCAGCTTTATGTCCTCTTACAATAGAAGCTGTTAAGAAGTTAAATATGCTAGTAGTGCAGAAGGTAATTTTCTAACACAAGATGCTTCTATTTAGAGGTGTGCTGCTATAAAAAGCAACAATATTTTAAAATTAAGTAGATGATTTTATGTTGTGTATGAATATGGTGATGAAAGACCCTGCAATTATTTTTTACTAGAGGGCTAAGGCATGAGAGAGGGCAAAGTTAGGGGTTAATAGCGGTAAGAGAGCAGGAAAAGAAAGAGCATTGAATCACAATAATCTAGTGGGAGTTTTGGCATGCTTTAGAAAGGCAAGTTTTCAGGTAGAATAGATTTAAAAAACTTTATTGCTATGTGAGGTATTGAGATGGGATAAACATTTATGGAAGACTGTTTTAACAAATAATTATAGCTAGAAACACTGACAGAACAAGCTAGTAGTCAATGTCGTAAAAAATTATTTGAATGACTAGTTGAAAGACAGTTTTCCATTAAGAACTAAAAGACAGTATTTAAAAGTAATGGATTTACACCTACAAACTGGTTAGAGATTTTTATTTTAAGAAGTCAGGAAGACTTACTGCAGTGTTGCTAATTTGAAGGTGAATTTTACCTGTGAGAGTACGGATGAGGTACAGGGATAACAAGCATTAGAGCAAACAATCAGATAACAACTACACAATCAAATACTGTATTTTAGGTAATGGAAAGGTTTTGCTTTTGGAAGGTAAAATTCTGGTGCTCAGAGAAGGATCTTACCAGTCTTTTATAGTTTTTGGGGGACTTCATATCATGTTGTCTTCTGACTTCAGTACATTAAAGTCCTTGGAAACTTCAGCGTACAAGTAGCTTAGTGTACAGAAGTAAATTAACTATATACTTTCTTTAGGCACATGCCAGGACATACAAGCAGAGAGGTTTTGGTAGTCTTCAGCAGTCTGACAACATGTGATCCAGCCAACATCTATGATCTAATTAAGGTACAGAAGTGAAGTTTGACTCCTACATTAAACATTCAAGGTATTAGACTAAAAACGGACAGTTGCAGTGTCATCGTCAATTAATTTTCATTTAAAGCTTTGAACCTTTTTACTGTTTTCTGTTCTGCATATGAATTTGAGTATGCTTTCTTTTTCTATTTGAAGTGTTTAAAAGCTGTTAAGATCAGAGTATCTGTCATCGGCCTAAGTGCTGAAGTTCGAGTTTGTACAGTGCTTGCCCGAGAAACTGGTGGTATGTATCTGAAGTTCAGTAGTTGTGCTACTAATAAAAGTTTAAAATTGAAATTAAGTAACGAATTTGTCATATATTCATCAATGCATTTTGATATTTAAGGGTGAATATTCTGTTGTGCTGGCAGAAAATTTAAGGGTTTCCCAAATCTACAAAATACACAGTATTTAGTGAAATTATCAGCTGGTAGCTGCATCTCTAGAGAGAAGCAATATATATATGTATCTTAAAACCTAGTGTTCCACATACGAAGCTATGTGACGTGGAACTTAATTAATGTAACGTGTTAATATCAGTTACTACAGTGGTAACTCTTACAATATCATTACTACAGTATAATGTTGGCAAAAAAGGTAGGCCTTCACATCTGATTAAACATTCTGGTGTTACTAATTTTAAAACTTGTCATTTTCAGTAGAATTAACAGGACTTTTTTAGGAACAGGGTTGGCTAAATTACTCTTTTTACTCAAGTTGTTTTTTGTCATTTGGAGAATATGTTTGCATTCTTATCTGCTCATAATCTGAGAGTAAGGCATTTCTTTCTTCATGACAGGAACATACCACGTTATTTTAGATGAAAGTCATTATAAGGAACTGCTGATGCATCATGTTAGTCCTCCACCTGCCAGTTCAAGTTCTGAGTGCTCCCTTATTCGAATGGGTAGGATATGGTTTTGTTAAAGTCTTAGCACAAGATTTGCAAATCTTGTTTATCTTTCTTTGCATCTTCTGTGTTAAAGCCATACAAATAGTTAGAAGCATAATAAAGACATTGCACAATCACTTTTTTTATTTTAAATTTTATTTTGCTAAATACATGTCAATTTTCTTGATGTTGTTCCTGCAAATTTGCCAGCTTTTAAACAAATTTAAGAATTAAAACAAATAAGACAAATTACTCAACTGCAGTTGGAAACAATAAAGTGGAATGATATTGCTTGTACAGTAACTGGTATAAATGCAATACTTAGAAATGAAGGATGAAGAACTATTTTGTTTCTCCCTCTGTTTTTTTTTTCCCTGCAGAAGGCAACTATGATAAGCTTAATTGACTCTAAGAGCCATCTGTTTGTCCACATAGTACATGTTTGTTAGGAGCACTGTTGTGTTCTTTCAAAAAATGGATTAGGTACCTTTTCTTCTCCTGATGTATTTCTCAATAAATTTAAGCCTGGAGTTAAACCAGAATAGGAACTCCAATGCCACAAATTAGAGCATTGATGTCTCACTTTCATCCACCCGTTTTCACAGATAAGAATGTATGTATTTTTATGTGTAGATATAATTTCTGAGGAGATTGACTTGTTATAGGTAAAGCCTGAGCAGCAGTCAGAAAAATTAACTGCCCACTTGACATGAGCTGTAAAAAAGTGGTAGAAAGAATGGTATCTGTTACAGCCTCTGTGAAGTGCTGTAGTCTCATCTGTCATATACTGCACTTGGAAGGTGAATATGCGCTTTGTGTCTGCATATAGAAGTATTTTCCCGTTAATCAGAAAACATTGTTCAAGTGAACATTCATGTAGCGCTCTTTCTGCTTTCCTGTCATTGCACATTATTTTCTTTTTAGCTGTTTTTCAAAAGCAGGGTCCCAGTGAGCTTCAGTTAACATGAAGTCTGTGAAAAGATTTTTTTTCAGCTGGGGGAAATAAAATGAGGGGTTTGTTGGTGGATGTGGGTAGAGACCTTTAGGAAGAACTTGATACCTAGTAAGAGTGTATTACTTCTCTTGTAATAACAAACAGACAAAAAAAGAGATAGGCCTTAATGTTTAGGATAATCTTTGAACTTCTCCATTGAAGTAAGAAACAGAAAGATTAATTGCGTGTTTAAAATTGGTAATATGGGATGTTTTTCTCTTCAGGTTTTCCTCAGCATACTATTGCTTCTCTATCTGATCAAGATGCAAAGCCATCCTTTAGCATGGCGTGAGTAGAGTTGATTAGAATTCAATGAGCTGATTGGAATTCAATAATAATTAGTCATATTTAAAAAATCTGCTTGTCAGTGAAAATATTGCAAAATAACATGAAAAAAAAATAGTAATGTCTTGTGAATTCTCAGTAGAAATTTTATTTCCATTTGCACATCCAGTATGTGGCCATAGTTACCTCTGTTAAATATGCTTTTTAAAATTTATATTTAAAATTTTTGAAGGTAGTAAATGGCTTTTAGTTGTGTTGCGCAGTGATTAAAACTCAAGTGCTACAATTAAAGTAATTACTACCAATTTTACTTGCATTTCTTGATTCAAGTATTTTTATCACTATAAAGATAATGATGAGGATGAAAGGTATTATCTGGAATAAAGTATTTTTTATGTATTTACTAATGTGACTTTAAAGGGAAGTTTAAAACAGAGGCCTTGTCTGATTAGTGTACCAGTGCTCTTCTCAATGAAAGGAACCATAGTTTTCAGGGATGATAGGAGAGTCTGAATTTGCAGAAGGAAACAGCGTCTGCTGTTTGAAATAATAACATGCATCTTAAAGTCAATACAGAATATTTGTGTGTGTGTAAGTAGAAATACTAATGCTGTTATCTTTCATGACTTTATTTTTTAAAGATATATTGGCTCCTTTATGTGGGAAAATTTGGTCTTTGTTCTGTTTCTGTGGGAAAATGTGGTTACTGATATCTCGCCCTATCGGTTGCTTTCTGATACTTCCATACATGTGGAACTGTTGCATGGAAGCTGCTGAAACTTTTTAAACTATTTGTTGTGAGAACTATGTAGTATTTGTAGTTATGTAGCATTATGGTGTTATCTCTTGGGTATTAAATTATCTCTCTCTACTCTAGGCAACTGGAAAACAACAGTGAGCCAGGTCTTACACTGGGTGGCTATTTCTGTCCCCAGTGCAGAGCCAAATACTGTGAACTTCCTGTGGAATGCAAAATCTGTGGTGAGTAGCAAGAAAAGGTGAGCAGATGAATTATGAGTTAGTGGTAAGAGAGTTAAGGGGTAGAAAAATTCTACTATACTTAGGAATTAAAAGTCAGCTCTGCTTTAAGAAGCCTGCATTCCTGTGTCCTGGGATGTCAGCTTCATACAATCATAGAATCATTTGGTTGGAAAAGACCTTTAAGATCGAGTCCAACCGTACGTGTCCACTACTAAACCATGTCCCTAAGCGCCTCGTCTACCCGTCTTTTAAGTACCTCCAGGGGTGGTGACTCCACCACTTCCCTGGGCAGCTTGTTCCAATACTTGACAACCCTTTCCGTGAAGTTTTTCCTAATATCTAATCTAAACGTCCCCTGGTGCAACTTGAGGCTGTTTCCTCTTGTCCTATCACTTGCTACTTAGGAAAAGAGACCGACGACCACCTCGCTACAACCTCCTTTCAGGTAGTTATAGAGGGTGATAAGGTCTCCCCTCAGCCTCCTCCTCTCCAGGCTAAAGAACCCCAGGTCCGTCAGCTGCTCCTCATAAGATTTGTGCTCTACAGCCTTCACCAGCTTCATTGCCCTTCTTTGGTCATGCTCCAGCGCCTCAATGTCCTACTTATAGTGAGGGGCCCAAAACTGAACACAGTAGTGCTGAGTACAGGGGAAGGATGACTTCCCTGGTCCTGCTGGCCACACTCTTTCTGATACAAGCCAGGATGCCGTTGGCCTTCTTGGCCACCTGGGCGCACTTCTGGCCAATATTTAGTTGGCTGTCATCCAACACCCCCAGATCCCTCTCCGCCAAGCAGCTTTCCAGCCACTCATCCACAAGCCTGTAGCATTGCATGGGGTTGTTGTGGCCCAAGTGCAGGACCTGGCACTTGGCCTTGTTGAACCTCATACAATTGGTCACAGCCCACAAGGGACTTTCAGGACTATACCTCTAACAGTAAAGCTGTACTATATTCCCCAGGATAATGTTACAAACTAAAAGCCCTAAAGCAAAGGGGGAAAGAAGGGTGAATCACATATGAATGGTAATAATTTCCTCGCGAGTCCTGATTTAACAGACACACCAATGTTTCAGACTCCTCAGTGCAAGGCCACGAAGATAAAGAGTGCTTTGGAATAAAAGGACAGAAGTACCACTCACCTCCGGGAGTATGTGGATGAAAGGTTTCAAAGTTGAACCCAAGGGCAGGCTGCACAGTGACACGTGAAAGGCTTTAGAGTTGTAAATGGAAGCCCTTTGGTTTTGCAAATGTTAATGGACTGTGGAACCAATGGTGCTGCCCCCCTCCCCTGCCACTGAGGGTGGGAGGGAGGATTGACATTTTTTATAGTATTAATATTGTGTCAGCGACAGCTGTCCTGTTAGCTTCTACAGGCATATGACAAACATAATAGGTATTACCAAGATGCATGTATTTGGCCAAGAGGATGAGATAATTCTAGTTTTGGGTCACCTTGTACTAGTTTCATGTGAAGGTTTTCATATCAGCATCAGTTTCATTTCAGCAAAGTATAATAGTGTAACTGGAAAAATCCTAGGTATCAGCAACAGATTCTCCACAGCTGCAGCTGTCAGCAGAACAAGAGCTTGGAAGTTTACACTGCATGTGAGTGAGCGATGAAGAAGTTTGTGCCCGCCCATGCCCCAGCTAACACTAGCCTGTTGTCACGGTTCGCTCACTCCCCCTGGGGTGGGATGGGGGAGAGAATCGGAAGGGTAAAAGTGAGAAAAATTGTGGGTTGGGATAAAGACAGTTCAATAGGGAAAGCAAAAGCCGTGTGCACAAGCCAAGCAAATTAAGGAATTCATTCACTACTTCCCATCAGCAGCCATCTCCAGGAAAGCAGGGCTCCATCATGCGTAACGGTTGCTTGGGAAGACAAAGGCCATAACTCTGAATGTTGCCCCCTTCCTTCTTCCCCCAGCTTTATATGCTGAACACGACATCATATGGTATGGAATATCCCTTTGGTCAGCTGGGGTCAGCTGTCCTGGCTGTGTCCCCTCCCAGCTTCTTGTGCACCCCCAGCCTGCTCACTGGTGGGGTGGGGTGAGAAGCAGGAAAGACCTTGACTGTGTGTAAGCACTGCTCAGCAATAACTAAAACGTCCCTGTATTATCAACACTGTTTCCAGCACAAATCCNCAATAGGGAAAGCAAAAGCCGTGTGCACAAGCCAAGCAAAGTAAGGAATTCATTCACTACTTCCCATCAGCAGCCATCTCCAGGAAAGCAGGGCTCCATCATGCGTAACGGTTGCTTGGGAAGACAAAGGCCATAACTCTGAATGTTGCCCCCTTCCTTCTTCCCCCAGCTTTATATGCTGAACACGACATCATATGGTATGGAATATCCCTTTGGTCAGCTGGGGTCAGCTGTCCTGGCTGTGTCCCCTCCCAGCTTCTTGTGCACCCCCAGCCTGCTCACTGGTGGGGTGGGGTGAGAAGCAGGAAAGACCTTGACTGTGTGTAAGCACTGCTCAGCAATAACTAAAACGTCCCTGTATTATCAACACTGTTTCCAGCACAAATCCAAAACATATGGATGCTAGCTACCATGAAGAAAATTAGCTCTATCCCAGCCAAAACCAGCAGACCTGTGTTAGCTGAAACAGGGCTATGGTGTGGCTTGGGCTGTATTATAGCAGGCTGCAGTAGAGCTTTGTCGTTGGGCACCATTTTAACTGGTGACGTGAAACAGCAGAACTGTCATTGATGAAGAGTAGTTGTGCATTTAGATTTAATCGGAAGACTCTTGTATGGTTGCGTTTTGTTTATGGCATGAGGATGAAACACTTGCTAACTTTACAACTGTGCATTGTAAATGGACTTCTGAAGAATGAGTTAAGCCTTTTAATAAGAAATTTGGGCAGTTTGCTTGTTCTTTGATTTATATTTGGATTTAATTCTGGAAGGGTTACAGATTTGGATTATGGAAGCTAACAATTTTATGCTTTTTAATTCATAAAAGCTCTGGAACACTGAGTAATTAAAAAACCTTTTTTCCTTTTTGCTCTGTTTAATACAGAAAAGCTTTTCAGTAAGTCCTCTCTTGTAATAATTTTGATGTCTCTTTATTTGCAGGTCTTACGTTAGTGTCTGCACCTCACCTGGCTCGGTCTTACCATCACTTGTTTCCGTTGGATGCCTTTCAGGAAGTTCCCCTGGAAGAATACCAGGGAGAACGGTATGCAAATTATATTCGTGATAATGAGTGTACTAGTTGACCCTGTAATTTTTTGTGACAAAAGTAAGAATAGCTGGTAGCAGCTTCTTCGCTGCTGGAGGCACTGTTGAATGTCTGGGCATTTTGGGGCACCTCTGGCATTAAGAAATATTTGTCGTTTCCATTAACAGTTATCCTGTGTGTTCAGCTGAATAGCTGAAATAATTGTCATAAATTGTTACACAATCTCGACTTCTTTTCAGTTAAAATACACAATTTTGCTTTTAGGTATTGTCAAGGCTGCCAGGTAGAAATGAAAGATCAAAATGTAAGTATGTTGAACTGCATTGAAATTTGCATTGAGGGGTGTCAGAAATAGAGATGATCCTTTAGTATAGTCTTCTAAATACCAGAAAAATATTTGTGGAAGTTTATCTCATGGTTAACTAGAGTTCTCTGTTACCGAGTCATACCTTTTAGACTGCGAAGTCTATAAA
>VYZW01033836.1:27010-38941 GCA_013401315.1 Balaeniceps rex
TTTCTAGGGATCTCCCATGGGCTTTTCATTGAGCAAAAGCCAGCTGATTATTCTCTCAGATAGTCACTATGTTGCATAAACAATGCTGATGGGGCCAAAAAGTTTGCCTTTGTTTCATTGTCTTTCTGTTGTGAAAAATCCTGAGTATGCACATCTTAATAACTGAAACATTGCTTCCAGAATCTTAATTGGAATTAATGCTTAAGAATAATGTTTTGGGGATTTTTTATAGGTGTGAATTCCTTAAAAGTAAGAAATCAAGTGAGGAAATTAAAAAAATATATTGAAACCTAGAGTGGATTTGTTGGAGTGGTGGTAATCTTGTAATCTATTTCAATCTCCCTTTATTGTGGAATACACCCCAAGGAGGCACTATCTGGGACTTGAAGATAGGCAAATTAGGCCTTGATCCTGATTTCCACCCTCTTCCTCCAAAAAAAAAGCCCAACAACCCAAAAGCTGGATATAATTGCTTATGGAATTAACACTATGCACTCTAGGTGGAATTTGTTTCATGTAAATTTATTTTGATGTGTGCATCCAAGCTGCTTGCCTAGGCAGTACTTAGGAAGTCCATTGATGAAAAGCAACATACCTCTAATTGGCATTTATCCTGCTCGAAGGCAGACGGATTAATTAACTCCTCATGGCACCCATACATATACATTGACTATTAGGAAGATTGTAGGTCAGTATGCTAGACTAAGCACTTCTGCATGGCTGAAGTCAGGTTAGGTGAACTCTACGCTGACAGCTCTTCTTGTAAGACTTCATCTTTGTTTAGGGGGTTTGCTTTCATCAGAAAATTCTCTCTCAAACTGAAAGCGTTTAAAATGTTGATACTTAGTACTAGCCCTGTTTATATATTATTGTTATTTCTTTCGTTTAGCTGAAGAGTGAAATCAAAATAGAATGCATAATAGAAATAAGTATTCATTTTTAATTTTCCACTTAGGGGAGGCATTTCACAGCTTCCTTTATCAAGTAGAATTTATCTACTGCAACACGTGAAAAATAGAATATACTGACAGCTTTTGATTAGAAAATAATGCCTTCTTATTTTTATTGTACATCACCATTAACAATGAAAGCTGCTCCAGACTGTTGCTTTTTTTTTTGAAGGAAGATTACATGTGTGAAAAATTATTGGTTCTGTATTTCTCAAATTTTTGCCGCAAGTAAAAATTTGTTCACTATAAAGCTAAATATAAAACATGCTGCTTAAGAAGATCTATCTCATTTGCATTTGCCTGTGTAAGAGAGAGGTGAAAAATAAATGAAACCTGAAGGCTTTGAAAGGAAAACCAGAGATTTTCATCTGTACTATAAATCAAGAATATACACTTAGAATCATCTGAAAGATACGGTTCTGTAGTCGTGCTTTTGCTTTGCTGTAAGCCTGAGATATTTGCAATCTAGTGCTGTTCCTGCTTTGGAGAATCTGATAGCAGGCTAAAGCTTTCCTAACTAATCAGATATCTTTTGTTGCAAAGGTGATCTCATCTTGAGCATCTTTGAGGATGAGGAAGTTCAACTGGACTCTTTTAAAACTTGGCCAGCAGAAGCCAAAGTTGAAGCCACTGCTCTCGCTAAAGCTGGGTTTTTCTATAGAGGTTTCAACCAAGTTTTTGGCTATATAAACACAAGACAAGTAAGAGATTTATTTTCCAATGCAGGTGGGACAGGGGTTCAAGATAGTCCTGGTACATAATTAAAATCTTGCTTTAACTTTCAGTAAGGAGAGTAATGCAGCTGCAAAATCAGAATGGCTTTTACAAAAGCCGGAGCAAGAGAATCGAGATGGAGTGACCCTGCCTGAGGTGAAAGCCAAAGCAAAGAGTTGCAAGAAGGATATGTGTTTAGAAAGGAGAAAGTGTTTATCTGGGCACTCGTATATTCATTTATCCGGTGTCGCTCAAAGGACAATAATGGCACGTCTCTCAATTCTGTGGCATTTTCTTTTCTTTATTTTCTTTAAATTGATTTAATTTTTATTATTCATGATTTAGAAAAGCATGTAATACCAGTAACAGATAGAGATCACCGAAGTAAACTCACGAAACAACTGCATTGTTGCCGGTTTTATGCTGCTGGCATGTTAGTAAGGAAAAAAATTATGTACGTGACCATTTTTGAGGTGCGTAATTTCTTGCTTGCGGGAGAAGGCGATAGAATACTGTGTTTCAACTGTGCAGGTTGCTCACAGGAATGGGAATAAGGTGGAGATCCTATGGAAGAACATGCAAAATGGTTCCCTGAGTGAGTATCTTAAGACAATTTCCTGTTGTGTGATGAACGTTGCCATACACTTTTGCTGTTGTTTTTTTAATACTACTTTAAATGTATATAAGTAACTATATGTTTCTTGAGTGTATAGGATGTTGTGCCTCTGTGAAAACCCTTTTTTAAATTAATGTTTAAATGCAGAAATACAGTAAAAGTTTCCAAACAAAAGGAACGTTTGTGAAATAGTTCCATCTTTCTGCCTAATGTAAGCAATTGAAGCAAAGCATTGCACTAACCGCTGTGTCTTTTGAAAACATCATTCTAGTTCCAACTGTTCAGAAGTACTTGGGAAGTCACTGGAAGAGCAACCAGAGAGCCCATCGACATTACAGTCTGCACAGGTTTGCACCAGTCTGCAGTATTTGCTCTTAGTGAAGCAGTATTCGTGCTTTGCAATTTTAAATGATAGTTCCAGTTGCAGGGAACCTCTGCGTGTGTGTATGCAGAACGAGCAGCATCGGCAGCTTATTGCAGCTTTCCATCGCGGACAACCTTTCAAATGTGCCGCATTTCAGAGGTTGCTGAACGGGACGGGTATGTGAGCTGTGCCGGTGTGGTGCAGGCAGCTGCAGCTCCCCTCTGCCTCTGTAGAGGGGACTCTGTAAACACATTTAAAGGTGTGAGCCCTCTGTAAAGGTGAGCCCTGAGCCTTAGGCACCTGCAGCATTCAAACGCACACCCCCAAACAGCAGTTGTCCGATTCTCTGCAGGACAGCTACTGGCAATCAGATTTTCAGTAATTAATAGCAGTCATCCTTTGCTGGCAAATCAACGTGCAACAGCACCCGGGCCCCTGGGCTGCTCTGTCGGTAGCAAAGTACCCCAGCCCGGGGTTCCAGCCACGGCCACGGCCATGGCCAGGGGAACCGCAGGGCTGTCGAGGGGCCAGCGCAGAGAGGCTGGTGGGAGAGGGAAAGCTGAGTCCCAATCTGCGGGACTGCGGGAAGCTAGTGGAGAGGTCTTGTGCCCGACGGGTTATTGTGGGAGATCTCACAGCTCCTCTCTTGGGTCGGTTTGTTCAGGCACCTCGAGGATACGCACAGCTGAGAAGTACAAAGCGATTATTTATTTGCTAACTCATGCTAAAGATAGATGGGGTGTTAGGAGATCTGAGGCCGAGCGTTAGCATGCTCACCACTCCGCTGAGGCAAACGAAGGGTCTCTGCTGGGCAGGCGCGTGGCAGAGTCCTGCGGCCACCAGCGGCCCTGTCTCACCCTGCTCCCTCTGCCTGTAGCTGTTACCTCAAAACGTGTGTATATATATATATGTATATTTGGATGAAATGGAAATAGTATAGGAGTTATTAGTAGCTAAGAAAGGATCACAGGGGTGGAAACCAGTACATGGGAATTGTAGAATCTTCAAGGTAGTAGATAATGCTTAGGCCAGATAAGAAGGTATTAGCATTGAATGCCTCATTAATGAGCATTTCCTCAAAGAATACAAAGCTGTGAAACTTCGAGGACTGATAACAGGAACATTCTCCTACAAGGAAGGTCGTAAAGATAGAGGGATGCCACAACCATGAAATCAGCGGGAGTCATGGTAATTAGGGGAAAGGTGAAGACGGCAGGGGGAGATTGTGACCACCCACCCAACTGAGGGACAAAAGATGAAAGGACTACCCCCCCACACTCCTTTTGAGCATGCACAGTGAATTGAAATCACACTGTAGCTGTAAATTTAAGTGGAGGAAATACAGACCAATGGAAGAAGAGGATGCTCAGTCAGTTCAATGATTATGTATTAGATAGGCGCGGTGTGTTAACTTTCATGTATAAATGTCAAAAAGAATTACAGTAGGAATGCTTGATTTGTGGAAATATTCCACCTTGCACCCTGCGCAGAATAAAACAATGTCTCCTCTCTAAACATACTTCATGTGTTTCGGGAGTTATTTTATAATACAGGTAACATAGCGATATCTTCCCTGCACCTCTGCAGGCTGTCTCATGGCTTTCTCTTGGCATTCTGCATCAAGGCTGTGCATCTGTGTCATATCAGAGCTGGGCCTCGTATCCTTGCTAGGCAGGCAGCAAAACCCTGGGATGGAAGAAGCTTACGGGGGAGAGAGAGGGAGATAAACATAGAGGGGCATTATGGCTGAGGTCCTGCTTCTGGGAGGAGTAAAAGAATTTTGCTAGTGTTGAAAAATACAGAGCTGGTACCGCATCTGTTGTAAACTGCCCTTGTAGCTGCTGGTGCTTACTGGCACCTAAGCAACTCAGTTGAACTAAATAATAAATATTTAAGGGAGTATAACTGTACTTACTGTTGTTCTAGCAAACTCCCTGTAAAGCAAATCTTGAAGAGAAAGCAACCCTACATTCCGTAGGAGCTGGCAAGTACTCTACAGCCTCACTTGAATTTATATTTTAGTTTGAGAGGATTGTTAATGGTTTTCTGGATTTGGCCCTTACGTAGTAAGACAAAATTTTCATTGAAGTAAGGACTGATTTAGGATTTATGGATATAGGTACAACAAATAGTAGAGAATCTGTCAGCTACTGCTTGGTTTTTTAATTATGAATATAAACCAATCCCTTAGCAGGTGAAAGTCACTTCTGTGCAGATGAGGGATATAAGCAAACTAAATTATTTTGTCACAATATGATATGATTTTTTTTCATTCGTGTTTCAGAAAATTGCAAACATATATCAGCTGCATACTACATATTATATGCACACATTTTTAGATACAAAAGAAACTAAGCTGGGATAACATTCCACTATCTTCTGTTTCTGATGCTTTGTTTTTTCCAAATACTATGGCCATTTCAAGGGAGTGGTTCTGTTGATACATGTGTGTGGATTTCTGAGGGAAGAGTTCATACACGATGAGTTTGCACTGAGTTGCTGCAGAACAGTACTGATGTGCAAGCACAGAGTTGATAACTCAAAAGTTAATTTGCTATAGTGGTACTGCCTAGATGCTTTCTTTAGCAGCCCTCTGTTAATCCAAAAATGGATTTATTACTGCCTCCCAGAAATGCCAAGATTATTTGGGATACAGGTATCAGATGGAGACATTTTGTAATTTTTGAAGGCACTAAAAGCACAATTTAGAGCTCTGAAACCATAATAGTTTCAAACCTCATGGTACTGAAATGGTGGAGGAAACAATAAAAGTCATAGTTGCTGGTTTATTGTTTGTCCTTTCTTTGTATTCACCAGCATGTACATCTCCATTTTACTGAAAGTGACTGGGGCTGTTTCTGGTAGGAGTTCCTAGTTCCCCAGGCTATGGCATAAATATACCATATCTTGTCTGAAATTCTTCAGAAAAGGAGTTGTCTGGTGTCATCTCTTAGTGAAGTGCAGAAAGAGCCAGTGAGCATTTCTGGGGTTCACTGTACTTCTTTTGAATATGCAAAGAATAAAATGGTCCTGCTTCATTTGATATTAACAGATTACTGTGGGCTTTTTTGGCAATACATACACTGCATATCTGTATAATTACATCAATATAAAAGTACATTTACCTTATTTCAGCTGTTCGGAAATACCAAAGTACAGCCCCCACACATTTATTTTGAGGTGAATTATCTATTTTGTGGATAAACTGTACTATGGGCACAGACAACATAGCTGGCTCTATCCAGAATCGATGCTCTGTACCAGAACTTAGAAACCCTGGCAGAGCAACAGCTTTAGAGAGCGTGGTGCAGACACTCAACGGCTCTGTAGGAAGCTAATGTGGGTCCAGAAAGGACGTTTAGGTCAAGTTTAACACTACTTTGTCTGCATGGTGCCAACGGAATGTGCCTTCACCACTCTCTGAGCCTGCTTGCGAGGCTGGCAAGTCAGTTGTTTATTGACACAGTGCTGCATCTAAGCTAATTATTCTTTCCAGACCATGGAAGGCTAGGGATCATTGCACTGAGATACCAGCGTGTCTCTGCACAGAGCTAGGTCTGGTCCAGCAAAGCTTTTTAGTTCAAGTTTATCACTTGATTACTTGCTACGCACAGACAAACCCCACATTAAACCAGATGGGTGCAAAGTCAATTGAGTAGGACAAAGAAAAACTGTGGGAACTTGGTTTATCCAGAAGAAGTGATACCATTTTTTTCCATTATCTACAAAATCTCAGGTTCTTATTACTCCAATTTAATGGACAGCTGACTATATTTGACTTCTGTGTACAGAATCAACTGTTTGCTATGTTTTACTATTTAATGTCATCCTTTTTGCAGACATGACACTTGTTGAAAGGCAGGGTCTTCAAGAAGCAAAGAACTTGACCGAACAACTTACAAAAGCTTACAACAATAACAGCTTCAGCAAATTGTTTTCCTTTGGGAACTCAAAACACTTGGCTATTGACTTGAAATTACTCTACGGGGACCTGTCAGTTGTCTCAAAGGATATTAATGATCAGCCAATACAGCATCTCTTTCTTCATGAAATCCTTGCGAACCTTAACTCCACTACTGTGCTGGAAGGTGAAGCAGGGAAGTGGAAAAAGAGCGTTGATCAGGAAGATAGTTCTTCTTTGGGCCTCAGGCTGCTGCCCCATTCTGAGCAGGTTTAAGTTTGTATTTTATCTCTCCCTGACTTATGCATGATCAGATCAGAGCATGGCTGATATTATATGCAATCAACCAGTAGGATTTGTGGGACCATTAACAGAAACAACTCTGAGAGATGTAATTCAGCCACTGAAAAAACAGGTTTTATTTCTTTTGGATGACTATAGTGAGATGAATTCAGTGCCCCAAGTTGTAAAAGAACTTATAGAAAGGAACCATCTCTACCAGCATTGTTTGGTTGTTGCTGCCCATGCTAACAGGATGAGAGAAATTTGCAAGTATGCAACCACCGCTTTAAGCATTGCAGGGTTCCCTCAGTCCAGCACTCTGTATGTACTAAAGAAATTGTTCTCCTACAATATTGACCTTGTGGAGCAGCTTCTTTTTCAGCTGGAGTTTCAAAAGTCTATGCAGACCATTCTAAAGACACTGCTTTTTACGGTGTCTCTCGCTGTGTATTGGGTACAGCACCCAAAGGGTAACATAATCAGTGATAAGGCTATTTTTAAAGCCTATCAATCATCTGCTCTGTCACTTACTAAAATACAGTGAAGAAAGAGAACATGTACTGGCTATGTTTTCCTCATGTGGTGAGCTTGCCTTAACCAGTGTTTTCAAGCCATCCTTTGATTTCACCGAGTATGATCTATCTGAAGCAGGAGTCGACGGAGATGAAGCTGTTAGGCTGCGTTTACTGAGCAAATTTACTGCCCAAAGGTTTCATCCAGTTTACAGATTCTTTCACCCCTTGTTCCAGGGGTCCAGTTTCTTGCAGGGAGAAGACTGAGTGAGCTCCTGGTTTCTGATGAAAAATTGGAGCGAGGGCTGCAGTACTTGCAGCAAATCAACACATTTAGAAAAGTTGCTGGGCACTATAATTTTTTATTGGACTACACTTGCAGCTTTTCTTCCAAAGCAGTCCCCCAAATTATATCCTGTTTATTTAAATTGATTGACTGCAAGGGGTCACTGGAAAGCCAGTCAGAAAATGATGAACACCTGCAGCACCATTCAGACCTTGCAGTAAAAATGCTCTTCATTGACCAGTTAAGTTTTATTGATCCAAAATGGCTTCTTCCATTTTTCATTCAGTATTTAATGAACTTTACTACTTCTGTAGTTTATGAGAGTAATACTGTCTCTGTGTGTGCCCCAATCATTTTTCAGTTCCAAAGAGGCGAAGATATTTTGTTAAGTTCATTTTTCTCACCACAAAAATCTGAGTTGTGGGTTTTTTTCAGGATTACCCAGAACCACTGTCTCTACCCAGTAGTTTTCAGGTTGCAGTACAAGGAAGTGAACACAAATGAGAATTTAATATATCTGAAATAGGTGCTTGCTATTCTTCACTGGAGATGCCAACAATTGACTGGGATTACGCTCCTGCGTTTACTCTTTTTAATGATATGGCACAAAAAATGAAAGAAAAAGAAAAAAATATTCATAGCTTTTTTTCACTGATATGAAGACATCTACCAGACTCCATTGTGTGTCCTCTCCTACTTACAACAGGGAAGATGCAGCTTTTAAAATATACATTCAGCAACACCAGTTCTTTTCAGGAAGCTGACCTCAGAAATTTGACAACACTGTTTTCCATTTCGGATTATATTGAACTTCAGCTGAATAACAGTCCTGGATTCACAGAAGTTATCCAACCCACAAATAGAAGTTATCCAACCCACAATTGAACAGTACAAGGAACATTTTAAAAAATGTAGTCTACATCATCTTAACTTGAGCAACAATTACTTCTCTCCATGTCTTTTGTGGAATGTCTTGAGAGAGAAGAAAAAGAAATGCCAGTTACAGCATACTGAATTTTGGCAGGATGTAATTTTTCTCTCTAGTTCTATTTTCTTCCTCTCCCCGTGGTGCCTGACAACTGAACAGCTCCATATCCATAAATAATAAAGCTGTCTTCTACCATATTAATGTCAGGGGACACGCAGCCATTCTGCATTAACAGATTTCCATCCTGGCCCCTAATTTCAGACCATGACTTCCATACCGATTTTTGATCTAAGAGGTGTATGTCACTACAGAGGCAGAACTGCGCTTCAGCAGAGGATAGAGCAGTACAGAGGACAAGCTAGCACGCACCGCCGGACATGCATTTTCTGCTTGGGGCAATCTGAGTGGGTCTGGACTGGGCTTTCAGAACAGAAGAATATGGGGCAGTGTCGGTGAATTTATGGGATCCTGCCAGGCGTATGCTCAGGCTGCAAGCAGCAGAAGCCTCAGCGAAGGGTGTGCTGGCAGGGAAGGGCAGTGGTACAAGGAGGATAGGAAGCAGCAGTCAAGAGAAGGAGAACCAAAGATGTTAAGGTGCGAGATAATGAAGTTCAGATACAAAAACCTTGGCAAATTGTCAGAAGAACAGACGGATTAAGCAGATCAACGCAGTTTCATTGTACATTTGTCTGGCTTCATCACAGAACTACTTTTTTCAAATTTGGACAAATTCATCTGCGTGGAGGAACTGTCAGTGAATCAATGTGAGAACTGCAATATGTACTTGATACAATACCTGATGGCGTCAAAAATCTCTGTAACATGAAGAAATTGTTGATGAGCAGCATGAACCTTGAAAACAGCTCTAGGCTGGGTAAGGTGCACTTTGAAACTTTAGGTACTGTATTCCATTAGAACTTGTTAATACTGAGTAGAAGTTTTAATTTCTTCTTTAACAAGCAGGTAGCATCTCTGAGTTCTCTTCCCATTGCTTCTGCCCCACAGCTTCTATGTTGAATTTACCACTGCAACAAAAAAGAGGAGCTGAACCTTTCAGTGCTATAACTTTATTGACCTCCATAAGTTAGAACGGAGGAATGAGGAGGACTGTGCTCTTTTGTTTTCCTGGAGTATTTTCCCTTCTCACCACTCAGTCCACTGGGAGGAAGAAGAGAGGGAGCACAGTTGGCAACTGAGTCCAGACCATGTGCACAGCTGCTCTGACAGGTTGATGAGCGGGTTGTGACTTCTGTTTCAGCTGCCTTATTCCAGGAAGAAGCTTACTTTTCAGTCCAGCGACCCTAAATTAACCAATTTTTTTGTACGCGCTATGGTAACAATTACCCATCTCTACTTCAGTATAAACATGCAGTACAAACTAACAACATTCAGTGGACTGTACCCTCAATACCTGGCCATTGGATAAGGTTTTACAATGTACCTAAAACTGTTAACTTTAGGGGGGAAGTGTCTAAAGAATTCCAGTCCTGCTAAATGTCAAAAAACTAGAATATTTTTCACATGTGAAAGAAACCAGAAATGAATCTATAGCAAAACTTGCTTGCATTTTAAGGCCAGAATGATCCATCATGATCCTCATTATAAAACAAAACACAGGCCATCTGATTTTAACATGTAAACAGAAGAATCAAGCTGCTGCTCCCATTCGTCTCTTTATCTGTCTCACTTGCTTTTGTCATGATAGAAGATGCTTCCCTCTACAGTGAAGTCTGCAGGTGGAGCTAGAACCTTCTGGATTTTTGACCTTTGTTCACTATACAATGAATCTCCAGTGTTGTAACACTTTGTTTTGTAGTTGAATTTATTAAGAGCTTCCAAGACCTCTCTGTTTTTCACCTGGACTGCTCCAGCTACTTCAGTTCCGAGTCCCTTCTGGCAGCAATTTCTTCACGCAAGAAATTAACAGAAATCAAGTTAACTGGGTCATTTTTGAGAGATCGAGATTTGTTTTCTTTAGGTAGGAATTTTTTTTAAATACAGAAAACTTGCTTTTTAAAACTTAATAGTTGAGAGAGACTGCTAATTTTAAATTCCAAGAATGACAATGTATACATTTTTCCTTTCCTCCTAGCTGCTGCTCTGCCCAATTTTGTCTCTCTCAAAGTGTTGGATCTTGAAAGCCAGTATTTTGATGACAAGGAAGCTTGTGAAATCTTTGGTTTGTACATATCTTTCCTTTCAGCTGATCTCATTTGTTGCATTTGACAGAATTATTTTGCTTCAGGTTCTTTTGCAGATCTTAAAAAATAACTTGGACAGCTTAAATGCCATTTGAGATACTGGAGAGTATCTAGAACTAGAATGTTACATCAGGTCTCACAAAGCAGTCTGTGATGAAGGCATGCGTTCACATCCTTCTGAGAGGGGTGAGCCGGGAGAGATGGATGGCTGTTCTAAACTATAGAATCAGAGGTGTTCAGCACCTCTGAAAGCCAAGATGGTCCTCCTGCAAAAACCACGTCTATAGGAAACAGGGAAAGGATGAAAAGGCTTGCATTCTGGGAAGGGAGGATTACCCTAATTTCTTTTTCTTTCCTGTGGGTCCCTTGCATTTGGCAACATGGAAGATTCCTTTTACCTCTAAGGGACTCATGAGACCTCTTAGACCCTTTCTGGAGAAGTAGTTCTGCCTTTTCTGTTGATGACCTTTCCAAGCCATTTACAGAGTGAAGTGACCTTTGCAACAATGGCAAGGGCGAACCTGAGGAAAGCAAACTGATAGTAATCTGTTGTCCAGAATCTGAATTTAAATGTTTTTTTTTTTTACTTCGCTCTGCTGCTGTCACTCATTGGCATTACAAGATTTAGGTAACGCACGCTTGTTTAATCTTGACAGGAAAGGTCGTCATCTTCTCTCTGTGGCATACAATTCAGGTGTTCTTCTTAACCTGGAGGAGCTCATCCTTCCTACAGGGAAGGGAATAAAGTCTGCAGCCACACTGATTGTTCAGCAGTGCCTACACCTGCTGGACCTCAGATGCTTCTCATTTATGCTATGTCTGGATGATGACAGCCTATTAGAAATAGGTAACTTTAAAGGAGAGAACTTCAAACATGAAATAACAGTTTTGAGTAGTGAAGATACTGCTTCAGGATAAATTAATCTTCTGTTTGAATACATTACAACAATTGCAAATTACTTGTCATTTTTAATGGGTATCTTTTCTTCCCGTTTGTTCTATACACAGCCCAAAATATTTCTTGCTCATCAGTGTATTCAGACTGCTTACATACTAGACTTTGCTGAAACCTCTTTTGAAATGCCTCCTTAGTTCCCCTTGTCTTCTACAAAGCAATGTAAATTACAAGAAAAATAATCAGTGGGAAAAAAGACTGACTCAAAATGGAGCTTCATAA
>VYZW01033836.1:40350-54734 GCA_013401315.1 Balaeniceps rex
CTTTAACCATGTTTACAACACTTGATAGCATGCCTGCTTTAAAAGACCTGGACATCAGCCATATGTTCACACATCAGATCAAAGTCAGTGCATCAACAGTGACGGCTTTTGTCCAGTGTGCTTCTTGACTGACTGGTCTTGTGACAACAGTAACAGTGAGCGGGCTTCTTGACGCAGAGGACCTTAAAAGGTTTGATATCACGAAGGAGCAGCATCCCCAGTCTAGGAGTTTAAAATTATCTTGGCAATGGGTCTTGCCACTTTCACCAATTTTTCAAGACTAGAAAAGTTTGAAAGTATTAGGGTTTGGTTTTTTTCTCTTCCTTCTTGTACTATGAATTACACACCTGCACTGCAAATANAACATGGTTAAAGATTGTACCTAAGTCACATCTTCCAAAGAAAAATGTAAAATTTTGCTTAAAGCCTACTGAAAACAAATTATTTCGATTCAGTTCTTTTCCTTGCAATGAAATCAATTACATGAATCACTTATGAAATAAAAATCATAAACCCCTCTATGGTCAGGACTGCACTAAAAGTAATATTGGATGCTAGGTTTTACCAGTGTTAAATAAAGGCCACTTTTTATAACATAATGCCAGATACTAACACAGGACTAGCTCATTGAGGCAGATGGCAGTTGTGCCTCTTTAGCAATGAACAGTTGCTGAACAGCTGATTTAGAAGCTTTGCATCACTGCAAGCAATTTTAATCTACTTCAGCTAGACAATTAAGAAAAAGCCTCCAACGTGGCTTAGGGAAGTTAAGATTATGTCTTTCTCTTTTTGCTCAATTATTTGTGGGAAAACTGATTTTCTGACACTCGACCACAATAGGAAAAGTAACTGAATGCAGCAAAGTATTTGGCTAGCTTCCCTGAAAAACCAACCACTGGCATTAACTAAATTACTGTCTAGTTTTATGGCTGCAGCCTCTATTCTACAAGAGTTAAGATTGTAAGGGCTGAAATCTAAGCCCATTCTGACCATTACCTTTCCACAGTCTGCTTTTTCTAATTTGCTTTTAGTAATGGTACTCAGAAAAAGGCCACACAGCAAAACTTTCTGGTGTATCCGAGCCATTCATCCAACAGACAGATGTCTACAGAAGCTAAAAATAAAAACCACCCCAAAACAAACCACACCCCTAAATTCAAAGTTTGAAAAGTAGAACTTTATTAACAAGCATTTGAAACAAAAAATGAGCCTTTCTGAATCCAGCTGTCAGATCGAGGATTCTAATCAGACCCGTAAGATATCTCTTTTAATACGACGGCATACCGTTTTCCAGGCCACTGGCACCAGTGGCCACTGTAGCACACACTGCTGCCATAGCTGTCTCCTAAAATAATATACTGTAATTACTAGTTCTGGTGTTGTCATTCAGATAAAAAGTCTGAGGGATACAAGAGGTGTTAAAACGAGAGATAAGTGAAATCTATCATGTGGGGTTAAAAGACTTAAATCTACCATGTGGTAAAAAGACTTAAAATTGTTTCAGGGAAGTAAAAAATATTTTATTGCTGCAGTGCTTTCTAAATACATTGGACTAGAGGTCTTTAAGAAATCACTCATCTCAAAGCACATATAATTACTAGTGTCAAGTTATTTGTTTACTTGTTATCAGGGGCAGCTCAATATTAAGAAAATGTTAATATTAATTGTCTTGATAAAAGTCTGATCTTCACCATCAATCATCAGTGCATAAGTGATATACACCTCTCAGTGGGAAAGATTTGTACCTGGCTTTAAAAAAGAAGCAAAAATTAGTATACAACAGCTTTTTGGTTTTAAACAAACAAGAATTACTCAACTGCACAGAAATTACATGTTGTCACAGAAAATCAGAAAAACAAGTCCCCAAGAGAATATAGTTTTGTGCTACAAGGAACTGAACAATATACTGGAGAATTATAATCAAAGGATTTCAAATAAAAGTACAGGCACTGAAGCAATGAGAACAGAATTGCTCAACAATATCAAACTTAAAAGTTGATCTTGTCCTGAAAACAAAGTTTAGCTACACAACCTGCTATTCCATCTGTCTAAAGAAGCAGTTGCTTCTGAAGATGTGTACATAGATGCAAAAACTGCATTTGCCCTAACAACCTTGTATTTTCAAAATAGCCCATAAACAAATAAGGCAACTCCTCATAATTCAAGCGAGCTGCGCGGTTAATCTTGATGTAGGGAGATGCTGTAGTTAAACTTCTCATCAGAGCAATAAAATACTTTCCTTCGTTCTAGCCAAGAAAATACTATTCCATGGCTGCTAAGCAACGAAGGGATTAATACTGGCAGAAACGGTCTTTGTAGAGAGCTGTAAGAGTGGATGGAAGTCCCAAAGCTCAGTTTTTGCACAAAATTCAGAACTTGTTGAGAACTTGTAAAATGAACTAGTTTCAAACAAATTTGTCAAGCAACACTGCATCTTCATTTAGCACTAAATCACGATACTTACAATCCTTCAAACCAATGATGGATATTCAGTTATTTTGCATGCGTTTCTCTCTCCAGTGCTGCCTCCATTCGACTTTGTTTTAAACCCTACAGGATACAATTTAGTAAAATCTTGGTTTTACTAACATGGAAATAAAAGCTTTAGTTGCAGAACAAAAAGATTTTTGGACAATTTTTTTCAGTCTTTTACAAATCAGCAATAGCTTTTAACTCTTTGGGGAAATCAGAATGGGTAGTTTAAACAGGACAAAAGCCAAACTACATGTCTTCTTTACAATCAGTGGCTCTACAAAATAATCTCAAATATATATTCCTTGTTTAATTAAAAGTAAATGAAAGCAATCCACAATTATATATAATCTGAAGAAAGAAGTTCCAAAACTAGTCTTTCGAAGATACCCTATGGCACCAAATCCCCCCTTTCCAACTTCCCCAATGCAGACAGTTTAATTGCCCCTGTAATTTTCTTTCTTCACAAGTGGACAAAGAAAAATAGAAATCAATAGTCCATGTCACAGATTTTTCACAACTNTGGCAGAAACGGTCTTTGTAGAGAGCTGTAAGAGTGGATGGAAGTCCCAAAGCTCAGTTTTTGCACAAAATTCAGAACTTGTTGAGAACTTGTAAAATGAACTAGTTTCAAACAAATTTGTCAAGCAACACTGCATCTTCATTTAGCACTAAATCACGATACTTACAATCCTTCAAANAAATATATATTCCTTGTTTAATTAAAAGTAAATGAAAGCAATCCACAATTATATATAATCTGAAGAAAGAAGTTCCAAAACTAGTCTTTCGAAGATACCCTATGGCACCAAATCCCCCCTTTCCAACTTCCCCAATGCAGACAGTTTAATTGCCCCTGTAATTTTCTTTCTTCACAAGTGGACAAAGAAAAATAGAAATCAATAGTCCATGTCACAGATTTTTCACAACTATGCTGACAGCTCCTGCTGGACCTGCACAATCACCTGAAACAATTACTGATGAACAGTCTCTGCAAAAATGCCAAATCTGATCCTAAGTGTGATACTACCACTCATACTCAAAGAAAATACATAGAAGACTACTGAATAATAAAAATATTCAGATTTACTCCACCTGTCTACAAAGACAGAACTGGTTGTTTCAGACTGGCTATAAACGAACTTAACAGGACCCCTCCAGTGGAACAGAGACCTAAAACAACATCGACTATACTGGCTCATGTGACTCCTACTCAAGGACAAGAATACTTACATAATACAAAATACCCTTAAATTCAACTATCGTAAATTAGAATGAGGGATCCAAAAAGCAGCCCTCCCTGTCTAACTTCTTGCTGAAAACAGTAGCAGCAACTCAAAAGCAAAATTACAATGACATTTCCAGACGAAAGTGGCACGTACCAGGTAATACCCAGTGTGATAACCACTCATGTACCAGGCTATCAACATGCTCCCCAAGGCTTCGTCGTCCTCAGGAGAGTCTGGCCTCATAGGTGGTGGAGGAGGAATCAACTATGAAATCACAAAGGAAATGTCTCTGTTTCAATAGGGTATATCCCAGGTTAGACAGCAACCAATTCTAAAAGATCAAAATACAAAGCTGAAAAATTGGAACATATTCTCAATGCATTCACTGTAAAGGAGTCAAATAAGATGGCGTTTTCTGAAAACATGTAATTTCCAAAGCCTGGGAGAAATAGGATTCCTGTAGCTTGACTATACATGAAGAGTTTTATTAAGGGAAGATGTTTATCTGCATCAGTAAAATGCTGTTAATCAAAGTTGTAGTTTCTTCAAATAATTTTTCTCTTGATATTCTTGCCAACAGCTTCACCGTCACAAAAGTGAGTGCAGACCAGACCTTGTGCATTAGATTCTTGTAATAACTGTAACTGAATGCGTTATCAAATACCTGGAAAACACAGACTCTAAGACAGAAACATGTTCTAAAAACACAGGTGGTGAGCACACTCAGTTAGAAAACTTAAGATCAGCAATACTCATCTCCGACACTTTCTTGCTCATTTTCCTATCACTTACCGGTGGTCCTGCTAGGAAGGGTGGGGGCCAGCAAGATAAAAACGATGGAGGTGCCCTGAATTTTGATCCAGGCTACATTGAAAAAATAGAATAGTGCAAATTAAGAAGAAATTTCAGGCATTAGGATTTTATTTAAGAGAATTATTTGAAGCAATTCACAAACCTTAAACTAAAGACAACATATCTCAGCAATTTAATGAAACTGCAATAACAACACACAGTAGCTATTTCTGTGGAGCACTCCATGACTGGAAAAGTAAAACTTACATTACACGTGCCACTGAGGTGAACAGCGCTGAAACAGGGTTCTAGTTAATACAAGCATTTAAAAAAGTTTTTTTCTAAATAGAAATCAGTGGTTGCACTCTCACATGAAAAAACATATCTAATATTACCCACAGGCAAACAGATAATTTCTCTGCTCCTGTGTGGCTGGGGGCACATGCTGACTAAATTCCATTAGGCTTGTGAATGTCTTTAAAATGAATTTAGATACAAGTCTATTGATATGAAAGACAAAAAGATACAAGAAAATCTTATAAAGAAATCTTGCACAAACACTAATATTTAGAAAACATAATGCTGCATTCAACTGTGCTATTATTTAGACTCCTTCACAACAAGAAAACTGAAGAGTATATCAATACCCCAGCCCTCATAATTCAGTAGAGAAGCTAGAGCTGAGAGCTTCTATGGCATCTGGACACCACTTTTGCTGCCTTCAGTGTCCTGTGTAGTAAAACATATCAATTGGCTAGAAAAAGCGCAATCTTAAAACATCAGCAGTGCTATCATTAACAGCACTATCACAGCCCAGGAAACAACATCCCTCTTTTAAGTTACAAGGCAATTGCAAAGCAAGTGTTAGCTAGGGAGGACGCTTTCTTCACAAGACAGCAGCACTGCAAAAGGGCTACACTGTCGCCAGATTATTATAAAATGACATACCAACAGGTTCTAACATGCGTACCTGTATATCCATTCTCAAAATGCTGTTATTTGGTTTCTAGACAATGACAAATATCATCCTATTGTCTCAGAATTTATAATAATACCAGGCTTAACAATGGTATATGAACTATTTCAGATAAGGCTGAGCTTACCCTTCCCAGGCCTGGGGCTGCTGGTGGGGCGGGAAAACGTAGGTTTTGAGGGGAGAATCTTGCTTTCGTGCAGTTGTTTTTGTTTCGAGGTGACTGGGAAGATTTTTCACTTTCATCTGTTGAATATGGAGTCTCATTTTCATTCTAGAAGACCAAGACATTTTTATGAGATTCACTAGAGTTCACAGCAAGCAAATTTAGTGCGAAAAAGCTTGGAAAGCCCCATCCATATCCTGTCCTCTCTCTAGCCCTCCCAGTCCCGCTCAGGAAAGATCTTATAACCTCATCATCTTATCTGCTCACCATTTTAGCTATGTTATCTTTCACTCGTGAAGTTCTTGTTGTCCCCTCCCTTTCTTCCATGACAAGTTCAAGAAATAAGGGGATGCTTTCACTCCCTCCATCAACTTGTGTCTGTTCACAATGGAATCGGGTACTGATTCTCACTCTGAACACCACAGTGGTACCAGAAATACTGAAAGAGTTGATTCTCCCACTTTCTCTTTCCTTTTCAGAAGAATGAAAAAGTGTCCCTCACCTCCCCAGAATCTCCCATCCCATTTACTGTTTCATCGCTGGCTGGAGGAAGTAGATCAGACAGGTTCTGCTCCTCCTGATTGCCATATCCCGTGTAAGTGACAACACATGTGCCTCTCTTCTGATTGATGGAGGCAATAGTTGCTAGGTACACATTACCATCCTCAGACCAAACAGCATTACAGTTGTCGCCAACTTTCCACTGCAACAGAAGCAAGAGAGACAAGTAAATACGTACACCAATGATCAGAGAGAAAGATGCTTGTTTCTAAGCTACTTTTTGTCCCAGCCACAAGCAAGATGACTCCCACCCAGAACGTTTTTCCTTTGTATTTAGTGAAATTGCTCAGTATAACCTATAAATAAGGTTTATAACAACATCACTCCCCCCACCCCGGAATGCCACACTCAAGGTGATGAAAAAGCTACTTCTGAGTACCACAGAGAGGTACAACGTGCTGTACGAGCATCGCTAGCATTTACAGGCGAGGTGACCTGTTTCAAAGGCACCGCGTTGCTTTTCTTTCTATTTCTGTTCTTTTTATTGTTTTTTCTCTTCATCCCCAGGCGCTGCTCCTGTTTGTCCGAAGGCTCCGAACACTCTCCATTCTTTAAAGCGTTCTGCGAGAAAAGAAAGGACGAAAACAATAAAAGGCAATCCAGCTGCCTCAGCCCAGGGTCCAGCTACGCCCGGGCCGCCCCCCTTACCTTGAAGGAGGCCACCGCTTTGTCGTACGCCTTGATGAGGGCCGTGTCGTCCCACACGTCCGAGTCGTCACTCTGCGGAGGCCACAGACCGCTTTACCGCCGCTCCAAAACCCCGCTCCCGCCACCCGCCCGACGGCCCCGTTCGGCGCCCACCTGCCCGGTCCCGCGCCGGAACAGTACCCTCTCCGCCATGGCCAGCCCCGACCCCGCGCGGCCGCCTGCGCAGCAGGCGTCGGATCGTCACTTCCCGCGCGCCGCGGCCCCGCCCCGCCGTAGGTAATGGCGGGCCTCAGCTGGCGGTCCCGCGCGGCCGGGCCTCACGTTCCCGGTCGACCTCCAGGGCGGGAGCGGCTCTCCCGGGGAGCCAGCGTGTCCCCTCCGCCCTGCCGCTACCGGATTTGACAGCGCCGGGCCCGAGGCGCCGCGCAGAACGCTGCCGCGCGCCTGCTTCAGCTTTATTAATCCATGTCAACGGGGACATGCTGCCCTTTCCTCAAAGCGTTCAGCTGAACGTCGTCACGTAGGTGCCCCGTCACACACCCGTGAAACGCACCCTGAAAGGCCTGGCAAATTTAAGAGCAGGAACCAGGGCTGAGCCAACTAAGCACAAGCAAAAAAAAAACCAAACCTGCTTCATTTCTCACCAGCTGCAGGCATTACATTGCCAGAACCAGCTACATTGTTCTGCAGGCTCTCCTCAAGCTGTGCTGGGGCCTTAACAACAAACGTATTTAGATGCAATAGAGCTCATGCAAGCGAAGGCTTCACTCCCCTTCCAGAGATAAAGACCAGTTCCACCTCAGTCAGTACTCAACACGCTCAAGCACATCTGTAAAGCAAGTGCTGTGTCTTCTCACACTAAGTTTTATTCTTGAGGCTAGTTTAAGCCACAATTTCAAATCATTTTGGTGACCTGGCAATCTCAAGACCTGCTTACATCTGCAGCTCATTAAGTTCAAGCCTGCAGCTTCTCTGAAGTCAGTATCAGTAGCAGATTCACAGTCAGTTGCATACACCAATGAAGTCTGCAACTCAACAGGCATCTTCTACAGCGCACACATACCACTGCATATTATATTGCTTATAATATGCATTTCTTGTAAATTTTATTTATACTTATATTACTACACTTACATACTTATATATTGCATTTCTCCATGATTCTATCCATTTTTTGCATTTTGGTAACTTCTTAGAAATCAACTGATTATCAAGCATAACCATTTCAGATTAGACGGTATTTCATGCAACATTTTATTGTAAAAATAAGTTTAAGATGAGATTTATAGTTCAGACCTCCAAAAAGTTAAGCACATTTTACATGTGTGTTCCATTCTAAATGAAGCTGTACTTCAAGAATTAAGACAATAAAATCTGGTAGATTCAGAAATCCATTGTAACTGGAACCATTAAGTGAAACCAACAAATGCAGCAAAAGCTGGAGTAAAGCTATTGCTTGGTACTTTTATTCACATGCATGCAGAAGAGTGTAGTCAGTTTTGAAATAGCACTCCAGAGAACTAAGCCTATGCTAACCAGAAAATACTCTAAACTAATGCTACTTGAACAACTTTGCAAGATAGGTGTTTAACCATTTAATGGATGGACACTTATAAATGATATTCTGGGCCCTTCTATTCATTGGTGCGCTCATCTTCTCCATACAGGCAGCTCATTTTGCACCTGCCTGCAGAGACTTCCTTTCATTAGCCGCTTTTTGCTTTTGCTGCATAATTTCAGAGTCTCTGTGAAGAAAAAAAAAGTTGGATTTCAGATACTGGCTCACTGTTTTTCTAAGCAGAGTTTCCTCCAGATTGTTTTTGCCCTTCAGCAACCCCCATTTCAAGAAGGGAAAAATGTTAGTATAAAACTCAGTCAGCCATGAGCACACTGTTTTTATTATCCTGTTTTTTTCAGTACAGTACCCCATGAGGTAGACAAGTTACTTGATTAGTAGACCTTACATAATTCTTTTAGTTTTAGAAGTAAAGGACACAATGGATCAAGCATCTTCAAGGAGTATTATACCATCTTTTCCTGTTTGTACCAGGCAAAAAGCTGATCAAAAGAAATAAAAGCTTTACAGGTCTCACTGAAAATAAATGTTTAACACAAGATACCGTAAAATCTACATCCACAGTTTATGCTCTGGCACGTGAATGAACTGTGAATCAAGGCAAAGTACTTAAATGCTGTTTCAGCTAAGACACTAGATTCTTTCTGACCTCCTATTTCACCCAACATTTCACTCAACTGTACTAGATCTTACCTCTGTTTTCTCTGAGAAGCAGACAAGCTATCCTCTTTCCTTTTCCCTTTGTGGATCTCCTGAGTCTTCTTCAGGTTCTTTTGGCGGGCAAGTTCTCGCTGGTTCCCACCTGTAAGATAATATACAGTTTATACAGGTATTACCACTTCTTACACACAGTTTGCCTGTGTAGAAGTCTGTTATAAAGGTGGTAAGGTTTGGCTCAGTCTGTAGAGTTGGTATGGCAGTGTCTTCTGTAGTTGGCAGTATCTCCATCACCGTCTCCCCCTCCAGTGCACAATGGGAGGCGTGAAAGCCTGTTAGTTCTCACATTTACATTTCTACCAATGTCCAAGAGATCACCAAAATCCATTCTAACATTCCTTCCAGAAACACAATGCAGTTTCCCATAAGAGACTGAAGGCAGACCATCCCATCCATAGCCTGGGCAAAATGACAACAGTAACTCATCCAAAGAGAAGCCATCCTCTCCATCTCAAACAGATTCCAGCGTCCAATATAGCTTATAAATTAATTTTAGACCAAAAATGAGGGCAGCCCGAGGGAATTTATAAACTTCCTCAAACATTTCCCAAGGCCCTTTAAGAAATCAAAAAGCAAATGGCTGTAAGTATTTGGAATCCAGAAACATCCACCTGCTTTCAGTCTGTAGTGCTGTCATACAAAATCACTGACGGATTTCATCACATCCCATGGTCAAGCACCATGAACTTTTTAAGTCTTGCTCATACTTAGTAACAGCATACATATATTTGTAGAAAGAACACACCTCTACAGATGCCACTTAGAAGATGACCAGTATAGTTAAACACATATGGGAACTTTGGCTTTACTTTTTACTGGATAAAGTCCCCAAAACTACTTAACACAGGATTCATAATGTATTATTGGGCACTCAATACCCCAGAAACTCAGCTGGCGCTATCAAATGCTGAAGTTGCTTTACTCTGGGAGCCATGAAAGCAGAGAAGAACACATAGTACACACGCAGCTGTATGTAGGTTTAATTCATTTTTGCTCCAAAGCAGCTGACGCATATGCAGCATGAGGCTACGGCAGCTATGGAGCTTCAGCCCAAGATTTTGTTTACCTACCACATACAACAGAGCCCCTTGCAAAAGAAGTGGGGCTGACAAAGCTGAAGTCAACACACAGCCAAAACTCTAGTTCCTCATCAAGACACCTTGTTCAGAATAAAACGACTTACCACTTTCCCAAAAGAGAGGCATGCATACGACCCTGCACAGGGTGGACAACTCTAACACTGTTCACATGTGAGAGTATTTTCATGCTATTGAAGGAATTAGCAAATGAGCATTCAGGAAGGTTCCTTCCATGCACTATTATGGGCTTCTGTTCATAGCTTTCTTTCCCGTGCATGCTTTTTAGATTTCGTTGTAAACCAACATCTGTATTTTTCAATCTTCCTCATTTTATGAATTTCTCTATGTAGGTGTTCCCTTACCTTGGCAGCAAGGGCACAGTTATATTGTTCCACCTACTTTGCTTGTGATGGACTTTTAGTCCATTCCATTAATTACACTCAAATACTATTAAAGAGGTGACCTCAAAAGATTTGTTATTTGAAATCAAGCACAGCACTTAAGCATGGCCTTAGCGAGTGCTTAGTCTCACTTCCAACAAAAGAAGAGTAACATTATATATATATATATATATATATAAAAAAAAGACACAAAACCACATCACTGTTGCCAGTATAGAGGACATCTCTTCAGGGGACAGCCAGCTTCCCCCAGGACTACCACCCCCCGAACTGCTGTCAAGTTAGGCATGCAATGTTTTCGATCAGACAACATTCCTGAAGGCATGACATCAAAACCAGCATGACAGCTGCTGCTCAGAGCAGATGCAACTCTCCATCTAAATACTCAGGGTCTTCCAGGCAATCACCACAGCCATCACAATTACAAACTCTTCTGCATTAGCTGCCAATCTTTCCTTAGTATCCACCTCCTTATGGCAGTCTTCTCTAACCTGCCAGAGCTGGTTCACTTGCTTGGTGTTTCTTCTTGCCCTGCTTCTTTTGGATTCCACGTGTTCCAGATACACTAGGCGTAATCACTTGTGCTGTTGAACAAACATGACCGCATTTTTCTATGCTCAAAAATGAAAGCTCCATCTCCCCAAAATTTCTGTTGTGCCTCTTTTCAGTCTCTCTCCGGTCTTAAGACTACCTATGCCATCTTTCAATCTCAAAGACAGAGACCTCTCCAATCTGCAGGTGCCTGTCATTTCAGGTATATGGAAGCAGTTTAGGACTAGGTCAATTTTAGACAGCAACCTGTTGATACAATCTACAGCTTTGTACTCGCCCCATTTCTGAGTTGCCATGTCAACAAGTAGGCAAGAGCAACCCTGCAGAAGCAGAAGTTCTGTGCATTCTTCACACCAGTATGTGTACTGCCTGCCAAGAGGTGCCAGAAGCCCAAATGAAAACAGCGTATTATGATTGCTGCTTCCTGAGAGCTGCTCCTGCCTTGGAAGATATGCTTCATCTGTGACAGGATATCAAGTACTACCTTTTGAAAAAGCTAAGAGAACTCCTGCTCCATCCTCCTCACTGGCATTCAGCGAGATCCTGTCCCCGAAGTCCATGTAGAAGAAGGGCCACTATTTGTTCAGAAACTAAGTAAAACAGCTATCTACCCCTGGTGTTGATTAGAACTTGATGACTCATGAGCAGATGATACATTCCACACTATAAATGGTTCTTGAGTTTTATGGTGCTCAGGAGGCATGAATAGCATATGAACAAGTCAGCAGCAGTGAAACAGCTCTTCTGTGGTGCTTACAGAAATGAAGTATCTTCTTTACCATGAAAAAAAAGAGGCAGGAAGTCAAAACACACTGCTATAGTCAGAATTCATATAGCAATTATCCTCCACCTTTAACCTTATGCACTTCCTTCCTTTCCAAGCAAACATTGTGCAGAGTGTCTGCAGACTCATTCCATACACGTGGTAAGACTGTGAACTCAAGAACCAAACTGAATGGTATCACTGAAAAGCTTGGCTGCCACTTCTGCACAGCAAAGCAGAGCAGGTAGAAAAGTAGAGCAGTACAGTATGCACACAAGGCATACAGAGCCAAACAACTATTTGAAAAGAAACTTACTTGTACCATCCCTGCTTGCAAGTAAATATTGCCAAGGACTGTTTGGCCCCAGTACTTCGCCTGGGATACTGAATGAGTATCCCTAGCTCCAAGGCAGACAGTGCTGTTTTCTACATTCTGGAACACCAGCCTAAATCTTCCATGAAGTGTGGCCCAGTCCTGACAGAAGACAACTCAGCTTCCTGTAATGTGAAATTCAAGCATGAACTGCCACATAAAGGCCTGCACACCTTTCCTGCTTACACCTGTGCTTGAGCAACCCCATCCTTGCCTGCTTCTGCAAGACATATGCCTTAGTTCAACCTGTCCCTGCTCTTCCAACTCCAAGATCCAGGTATTCTTGAAGAGAAAAATAAGCAAAATACCTCTGAATAGCACTGGAACAAGCAGTAATCATTTCTACTGTAAGGGGGTCAAAGAGAACGGCAGTAAGGATTGGCTACTGAGGTCATCATCCCTGGAATTCTTCCTGAGCAGCAAAGGATCTAATTACACATCAGAACTTAAAGCAGAAGTGCCTGCCACCATGTCCCAAAAATAGAATGCAAAAGTAAACAGAGCAGTTTGATGCAAACGCAAAGCAATAATGGAAGACAAGTGACAAAAACCCCCTCCAATTCATCTAGCCATCACCATCTTCACAAATTTATGTACCCTGAAATTTGGCAGTGCAACAAGTACCATGAATTTATGAGCTCAGAGGCACAGTACGTAGTTGTTAGTAAGCAATCCATTCTTATTCTATTTTACTGTATGTCCATTTGAAATCACAGGGTCTGGTCTGTGTCTCATGGATAACAAAGCACTGAACTCTAAAAACATGTACTAAAGCTAAGACTAGACTGTATGGTAGCACACCACAACTTCCACACCTCTAGTATTTTAGATACTGCATTAAACTAGGTCATCCTAAAATGAAATGTTGCGATTCTGGTATGCTCAGGTGTGGGACGCTGTACCTCTTTTTAACCTTAAGCTATGTTTGTTTTAGCATCAAGCAGAAAAAGAAAAAAAATCTACAAAAGCCATAAACCTGCCTCTTTCTCACATTCAACATCTGATCTGTGCACAAACTGTTTATGATCCAAGGCTTCATCTGCACTTCCAGCAGTACAGTGGCTTGGATGGTATGTGTTTTTAAGTGTGAATGTAAAAGCACCTCCTCAGTTAAACACAGGCAGTTGCTGTATTGCCGGGTATAATACACAGAAGCCGAAACAGCAACAGTTAGGTGAGCCGGAGTATTCTAGGTTTGGTTCACAGTTCTCCGCCATTTTAGAGCGGACATACCAACGTTGCTTTTGAGTAAGGTGATGATAGGCAAGTCCTGTTGCCCTTTCAACGACAGCTTTAACAACCACCATTTAAGCAACGCAGTATTAAGTATTCGGCAGGGATATAAAAGCCCGTTGTTCACAGACTGGACGGTAGCCAGGACTGCAGCCGAGCGTTACTGTTGTTCTAGCAGATGACCACCTTTCCTCCTCCTCCCGCCCCCCAAGACAGCTACGCCGCGGGACGGCACGAGGATGTTTTTGCTCCTACCCTCGGACGGCGACAGAATGTGGGCAGCCTCAGCCCCAGCGGCCCACGCAGTCGCCACGAGATTTCACCACGGGGACGCCAAGTCTGCAACGACCAAGACCCGTCGGCGGCACCACACCGCGGCCGACCCCCGCCCCCAGACCCTCGCCGTCGCGCCCAGGCCGTACTTCTCCGCTGTCCTGGAGCCGACCGGCCCGCCGCCGTGCCGGTGGAGCGGCCAACGGCCCACCGCCCACGCCGCTCCCCGACAGAGCCCCAGAGCAGCCCCCTTGAGGCCTGCCGGCACTCACGGGTCATCGCGAGAGGTTCCGGCCGCGCACCAGCACCACCAGCACCGCCACCACCGCCAACCGCTCGCCACTACCTCCCCCCCAGCTGCCAGAACCTTCTCCCTCCCCACCCGCCGCCAACACCCTTTATAAANCCCCCCCCCCCCCCCAACACCCTTTATAAAGCCTCACGGCCCCTGACGTCACTACGGCGCGCGGGAGGCGGTACACCGCCTACAGACCTCGCCCAATCAGCAGGCTGCGCGCCGCCGTCGCGCGGCGGCGAGGGCGTGGCCGGCGCGGCGTCCGCTGAGGGCGTGTCCCC
>VYZW01033838.1:0-17143 GCA_013401315.1 Balaeniceps rex
TCTCATTTTTACTCTTCCGATTCTCTCCCCCATCCCACGGGGGGGGCGGGGGGGAGAGTGAGCAAGTGGCTGTGTGGTGCTTAGTTGCCGACAGGGGTTAAACCATGACAACTGCGTAACACAATACAAATGTAAGTTACACTTAGCAAAATACAGAAAATGCAATACACAGTTCAATCACAATACCAATGTGGTTCCCATTACCAGTCTCTATAATATGCTCACCGTCACAACACCGGGCATCCCCAGTTGCTGGGAAGGAATATGTGGGTTGAAGCCAGCTCAAGCCCGTTGCTCTCTCTGAATTTTTTTCATTAATTGTTCAGTTTTTATACTCTATGTTGGGCTGAGCCATGTATTCACTCCCCCTGCGCTGATCTGGCTAACTCAGGGAGACATTCACATTCTTTTAATGAACTCAGGGAGAAACATTTACACCACCAGTTGATCCACTCAACTGACATACCTGTTTATCTAAAACAAAGGCCATCCTCAGGCCTGATCACCTTTGTGGTGAGATAAAGTCAGATTCTTTGCAACAGCTGTGGTCATTCACACCCTGCATTATTCCCTGAGCTTCACAGGCACATTGCCCTTGCCCATCTCCACTGAGCCTTCTTCCATTGTAGGGGTTTATTGGTCAGTCACAGTGTATGTGCATGATAGTTTCTTAGTGTCTACATTGGGTCTGGCTGAGATGGAGTTAAACTTCCCCATAGCAGCCCTCATAGTGCTGTGCTTTGTATTGCTAGCTAGAAAGGTGTTGATAACACACCAGTGTTTTGGCTACTGCTGAGCAGTGCTCACACAGCATCAAGGCTGTCTCTCCAACGTTTCCCCCCCTCACCAATAGGCTGGGTGTGGTCAAGATCTTGGGAGGGGACATAGCCAGGACAGCTGACCCAAACTGACCAAAGGGATATTCCACACCATATGACATCATGCTCAGCAATAAAAGCTAAGAGAAAGGAGGAGGAAGGGGGGACATTTGTTATTTATGTTTGTCTTCTGGAGCAACCACTATGTGTACTGAAGCCCTGCTTCCCAGGAAGTAGCTGGATATCACCTGCTGATGGGAAGTAGAGAATAAAATCTTTGTTTTCTTTTTTTGCTTCCACACGTGGCCTTTGCTTTTGCTTTTTTATTAAACTGCCTTTATCTTGATCCACGAGGTTTTTTTTTTCCATCTCCTTTTCTCCCTGCCTGTCCTGCTGAGGAGGGGAGTGATAGAGCAGCTTGGTGGCACCTGGCATCCAGCCAAGGTCAACCCACCACACTGTCCTCACCTAGATATTTTAGAGCTTGTTGGCCAATTCCAACCAAATCTATCTCAAACATATTAAGTTCCTACAAGTTCCATGAAAATGTGAAGCCATTGTAAAGACACCTTCATTATTGCTACCAGCAAGGGTAAGGCTACGATGTGAACTCACCCCTTATTAAAATCTATGTGGAAGAACACATGATAAGTGCAGGCATAGCATCAGCTGGCCCTTATTCAGACATTAGTAAATCCAAGTACAAGACACAAATACAAATGAAAGCAAGCTTCATTAGCTCTGCTGCTAATGTGATATTTGTACTCACATAAATTTGAGCCTGTCATTTAATAGAACATTGAAAAAGAAAGTTTCCTGTTTAAAAATATTTTTTTTAGAATTTATTCACTCTTTCATTCAATAATCTGCGAGCTGTTCTTCACAAATGTTAAATGAGCAAGTCTATGTCTGGCCTTGCAGATGCGCAGAAGTTTTCCCATATGCATATGGAAAAATGCTGTCACTTGCTTCTTGATGAATACTTTGAGAATGGGTGTCTGTCCTGGTTTCAGCTGGGATGGAGTTAATTTTCTTCCTAGTAGCTGGCATAGTGCTGTGTTTTGGATTTAGTAGGAGAAGAATGCTGATAACACACTGATGTTTTAGTTGTTGCTAAGTAGTGCTTATACTAGTCAAGGACTGTTTCAGCTTCCCATGCTCTGCCAGGTGCACAAGAAGCTGGGAGGGGGCACAGCTAAGACAGTTGATCCAAACTGACCAAAGGGGTACTCCATACCATATGACATCATGCTCAGTATATAAACCGAGGGGAGTTGGCCAGGGGGCAGCGATCGCTGCTTGGGAATTGGCTGGGTATCAGTCAGCAGGTGGTGAGCTGTTGCATCACTTGTTTTCTTTTCCCTGAGTTTTGTTTGTCTCTCTTGTTCTCCTTTTCATTGCAATTTTTATTACTACTACTATTATTATTTTATTAATTTATTAAACTGTTCTTATCTCAACCCGTGGGTTTTCTTACTCTTGCCCTTCTGATTCTCTCCCCCATCCCACCAGGGGGTGGGGGGAGGGTGAGCGAGCGGCTGTGTGGTGCTTGGTTGCTGACTGGGGCTAAACCACGACAAGAGGGAAGGAATTTATCTAATTTACAGTCTATCAACTAGTCCTAGAAGGCTGATAGCCAAACAGAACTCAGATTATGCAGGAAGGAGTTGTCTATTGTAGTGGGTTGACCTTGGCTGAATGCCAGGTGCCCACCAAAGCTGCTCTATCACTCCCCCTCCTCAACAGGACAGGGGAGAGAAAATATAACAAAAAACTTGCGGGTCAAGATAAGGACAGGGACAGATCATTCAACAATTACCGTCACAGGCAAAACAGACTCGACTTAGGGAAAATCAGTTTAATTTATTACCAATCAAAACTGAGTAGAGTAATGAGAAATAAAACTAAATCTTAAAACACCTTCCCCCCACCCCTCCCTTCTTCCCGGACTCAACTTCACTCCCAATTTTCTCTCCCTCCTCCCCCTGAGCAGCGCAGGGGGATGAGGAATGGGGGTTGTGGTCAGTTCATCACACATTGTCTCTGCTGCTTCTTCCTCCTCAAGGGGAGGACTGCCTTACACTCTTCCTCTGCTCCAGCGTGGGGTCCCTCCCACAGGAGACAGTCCTTCACAACCTTCTCCAACATAGGTCCTTTCCATGGGGTACAGTCCTTCAGGAACAGACTGCTCCAGCGTGGGTCCCCCACAGGGTCACAAGTCCTGCCAGCAAACATGCTCCAGCATGGGCTCCTCTCTCTCCACAGGGTCACAGGTCCTGCCAGGAGTCTGCTCCAGCGCAGGTTCTCCACTGGGTCACAGCCTCCTTTGGGCGCATCCACCTGCTTCAGCATAGGGTCCTCCACGGGCTGCAGTGTGGATATCTGCTCCACCATTAACCCCCATGGGCTGCAGGGGCACGGCCTGCCTCACCACGGTCTTTACCACAGGCTGCAGGGGAATCTCTGCTCTGGCACCTGGAGCACCTCCTCCCCCTCCTTCTTCACTGACCTTGGTGTCTGCAGAGTTCTTTCTCTCACATATTCTCACTCCTCTCTTCTGGCTGCTGTTGTGCAGCAGTTTTTCCCCTTTCTTAAATATGTTATCACAGAGGCACTACTGCTGTCGCTGATTGGCTCAGCTTTGGTCAGCAGTGGGTCCATCTTGGAGCCAGCTGGCATTGGGTCTATCAGACATAGGGGAAGCTTCTAGCAGCTTCTCACAGAAGCCACCCCTGTAGCCCCCCCACTACCTAAACCTTGCCACGCAAACCCAGTACACCTATATATATGGTCAAATGGATTTAAGAAGTTGCTACAGGCTGATGGTCCTCTTGCTATAAAGATTATTTGCATATACTATGTTGTTTCCTCTATTTTGATACAGTTAAAGCCTTCGTGCCATTTTCTTTACAACTTCCAACTGTGAAGCTACTGCTATATCATCTCTAAATTACTGAGGTTTTATGGCTCACTGTATTTTTAAATTTCATAAGTTAGTGTATCATTTTGGTAATGTGTAAAACTCCCATCTTAACTCTTTGAAGATTATCAGTTGCAAATAAAGGGAATGCTTTTAAAAGCAGGAGAAGATGAAATTAGAACAGAATATAATTTGACTGGTGGAAAATTCAAAGTAATTATCCTTTAAAATAAATCTTTGCTGTTATCTTCACAAATTCTAATTAGTTTCTAAGAAGGTTACTGAAAATTCAAGTATCCTTTGATTCAAATCTTATGTGTTTACCTGTGAAGAACTGAGAAAACAACACAAAATTACGGAGATATAGATGCATAGATATTGGAAGTGGAACAGCTGCAGGCTCCTCATTCTGTTCTCACAATGTGTAGCAAACTCATAGATCAAATTAACCTAAGAAACTCTATCTGTAATTTTAAATGCAGTAAAAGATTTTGTCTTTGGGGGTTCTCTGCTGCCTAACTGCACTTATCTACAAAAAGAGACCCAGAAAATCTTCCTGCTGAAAAACCCTAAGACAAAGGGGATTTTGTAGTGAAACAAGGTTTGTGGGATCTCTTTTTAAGACACCTGGAAGAGGGTTGAGATGGAGACATAGTTAAAGCACTTACTCTGAGATACTGCCAAGAGCTGCAGGGGGTTCACAGCACCCATGTTGAGCAGAGCAACCCTGTGATTGCCTCAAAGACAAAGTGCTGCAGCTGCCTTGTCCCTTTTTAGTACACACAGCCTTAAATCTGTTCTCTAGGTATACCTATTTGCAGGATTTAGTCCTGCTTCTGGATGGGCAGAGTTTTCTTTCCTTCTGCAGTGTGTACCATTCCAGTGCGGAGAGCAACACTGGTGTTTGAAAACTAATCCATTAGGAAGGGTCATCTACTAACATCGCAAACTGTCTTCTGGAAAAGAAAAGGAGCCCTTCGAGGTTCATTTGCAGCCCATTTTTTTGCCATCCTTAAGCCATGAGTTTCCTCCCTCATTCCCAGCCACACAGGGAAGGGCAAAGGCACAGACCAACGGGCGGGAAGCGCCCCCCTGCTGCACGGGTGCTGCAGTAGGAGACGGCTTGGAGGGGCTCGGGGAGGGGGTGGTCATGGGGCCCGCAGGGGAGTGGAGAGAGCAGGGCAGCGCCACAGGCTGCCCCACGGAGCCCCCCATGGACACGGCAGCCGGGGCTGCACGGCACGGCACAGAGCCTCCAAAGGGGATTATTGAACCTGGGTCATAATTGAAAGCAGATTACAAGAATCATTAAGAAGCCTTTCATGACAATAATACTGTGCACGAATTGCACCATCAGGATGCCAGGGTACCTGAGGCTCTGGTGATCTTAGTCTGCTAAGAGGTGTTTTAAGGAAATGTAAAGAATTAAGGAGCATGTAGGTGCTTTGCTAAAACAAACGTTTGCCTCAAAGATGCCTTATATCAGCCTTGATTAAACTGTGTGAGGATAGTGCTGGAAGAAAGCGGATATTGTGAGCAAATCGACTGTCACACATGATTTGACAAATTCTGATTTGTTTTTAGGAAAACGTCTATTAATCCTATTAGGGGAAGGGGCGGAGAGAGGCATGAGTGAGCAAGAATCAGTTATGTGGCTGGAGCAGCTGTAAAAAATTGGGTTCCAGTTGGGTCTGATTTACTGTCACACTTTCTGGTGATGGTTCCCAAATTCTGTGAATTGTGGTGTCATGTGGGTAAGGGTATCTCCGAAATAGGGGGCAGCAGCAGCGAGTGCCCCTGGCCAAAGACTGCTCTCCTGGCTGGAGAGGGAGAGGGAAAGGGAAAGTTGGTGTTTGTTTCAGCAAATTGCAAGATTGCAGGATTTAACTCTCCTGCTGGGCTGTGCCTGTTCTGTGGTCAAAAGGTAAATTAGAAACTGCCTCCAAGGCACAGCCAGAGTGGTTGCATGAACATGAGACAGGTGCGTTGAAAACCATGGCAAAGGACTGCAGCACTGTTGTGAGTCGAACCTGTACAATACCCACAGGTAGGGCCAACACACACACCCCTGCCCGCACACACACACATGCATGGACACACATGCACAACTGTGTGTGGGTATAAGCACCCGGGGTGGGGGGGCGCAGAAGGGCATCCCATTTCAGAGCCAAACCAGCTGGTCGGGTGGGAGAAGAGATAACAATTGGCTCAAAGAGATAATTGTCCTGTCTCCTTCGTGGCCAAGCAACCCCTCCCGCGGGGGAAGGCGATGGGGAAGAGCCCTAAAGAGCAGGGGAGGGGCCGTTGTCAGGGGCAGAGTTTGAGGGACAGGACGGCCCAAAGACAGCACCCGCATTTTGCCCACGTTTTCCCGCTGTGGATGTGCCTGTGGAAATGAATAGACACTTTGAAATTGTCCTTAGGAAATGTCTTTGAGAAAAGAAACAGCCTATGCTTTACATATAATCATTGGCTCCCTGTCTTCACAAGTATTCAAATATTACTTTAATTATTGCTAGTGCAGACTTTATTCAAGTTATGGAGTTATTTTTTAATTTATTTTACCACCAACCATGAAGACCTACCTACATTTTGTACACCCCCAGACTGATAGATCTCCCTGTTTTTTTGTTTTGTTTGGCAAAAGACTGATTTTGAACCAGAGGGACATTACACTTGCCTTGTCAGTTAGTGTGATTTGAAAGTAAGTCCATGCAGTGCCTGCCCTCAGTAATCAGGCTTTAGACTCGAAAAGCTTTGATTGTAGGAGTTGCCTTATTTGCATTGATGAGGATGAACCAGCTGCTGGAGCATACAGAACTGCACCTGACACAATCACTGAGTTCAGGATTAGCACAGGGAATCAAGAATCCACTGTGCTATATGGCAATTTCAGCCCTACATTAGAGTCACTCATGCAAAATGACCCAAATTTGCAATGAGCACAATTAGCAATCCAAAGATGCATGTTAATTTAGGGTCTGATATTTTCTAGCATTTTACTTATTAAATATAACAATTATGTGCAGCTTAGTATTCAAGGCTGAGGAAGAATATCTGAGCTTTTTCCTCTGCTATGAGCCCTCCCCACAACATCCTGACTATAGTCCCTTATATTTAGGACAGGCAAGAAGTTTTGTACTCTGTAACCCAAAAGATTTTTTTTTTATTTTTTCATTGTTTACAATAATAAAATAGAAGGGACTTATTTTTCCTCTTTTTTTTCCACAATAAGTGATCACTTCCAATTTATAGGACAAAACACTGCTCTGTTATCCCCCCCCATCTTCAAAACATAGGCATGCCTAAATCACTCACATTTCATCTCCATGGTAGGGGGATGTTTCACCAAAGTTAAACTGCTTAGGTTAGAATCTAGCAAAGTAGTTTCCCTCTGCACTCCCCAAAGTTGTTGAACTTATAATAGAAATCAAAATCAGGGATCTATTTTCCCATGTCTTTTGTGCATATAGGTACTGAAATTCTCACCTATGCTTTGAAAAACATTTTGCAAAAAATGGAATAAATGATAATTTCAAGCAAAAGCATGCGGTTCAAAAACTAAAGCTCCCATTGGAGAACAGAAAATTTAATGAGCTTTTAATGGAATGCAATGCTCAGAGTAGTAAATTATTTGTTAGTTGACGATGCAATCAGCATGCTGATTAAGGTTGCTCGGCTTTTACTAAACATTAAATGAATGAAAAAGGTTAGTCCTTGTTTTGCTTGGGGGGCTTTCATGAAGCAAATGGACATTCAGAACAGAGAGTGTCAATAAGGTGAGTGTGTCATTTGAATATGGTGATAAAATACTTATGATAAATATTTAAAAGCATTTTAAATCTGCAATGTTCACCTTGTGTATAGTGAACTCTGTTTAAAGAAACAATGGGCCTAAAAAGGCCATCCATGAATCCCTGTTTCTCTCTAGGAAGACAGATATATTTTATTTGGTAATTTTTTAGTATTACCTTCAGAATGCACATTTGGGTGCAAATGTAGGCAAATTACAGAATTGGGAGAGTAAATCTACAAGAGGAAATAAAAACTATTTAAAGGAGAAATAACTATTCACTAACTAGATTAGAAGTATAATTAAAGCTCTTCTAAATCTACTTGCGTTATTTATGCACTTAAAATGAGGTATTTTTAATGTTAAAACCTGGGTTTTCTTTAAATGAAGGGAAATCCCATCATCTTTACCCTGGAACGAGATTCCTTTTTACTTGAGTGGACTCGAAGAAAAGCAACAAAACAAATCTCCAGTGGCATTAACACCACAATAGGGAGGATGGTTATTGTTCTTTTATGTATTTTGACTGTAAATATTTAGTCTATTGAATCATTAAACAAGTCTTGGATTGCACAGATCAATCCACATATTGACTGAGTATGCGTCTGTTTTAAGACAACGCTTATCTTTTTGGTCGCCTGTCTGCTTTGATTTATAGATTTATGAGAGAAAGGCAAATTAAAAACAGAAGAATTATTATAGGCTTGAAGCTTTGCATTTTATTTTAACGACTATAGAGTTCCTCTTCTATAAATCCCAATTGGTTAAATCATCCTGTCATTCACTTACAATGATCAGATACCTTTTAAATTCCATAAATAACTATCTGTGTGTTTTAACTATTCCTGTTTATGACCCAAGAGGTTAAAAGCCTTTGACTGGCATTTGACTTCTGACCTCATATAAATGTTATCTTATCAGTTCCTGCTTGTTAACTTGTATTGAGTGCTTGTCCCTGATGGCTTTTAGATAAAGAGGTTTTATTATATTTCCTATTGAAACTGAACCATTTGCTTTGTTGTTCATCTGTAGTCTCAGCCCACATAGTACCCTTGTAACCTAACAATTTTGTTGAATAAACTAAAATCCAAACTATTTACAGTTTATATGAAACCTTATTTCTGTCTAAACCCCCTAGATTGAATCTAATGTTTTGTAATAAACCCAAACAAACTATATTAAGCTTCCAATTCATGATTATAAATCCAATGTTGAACATTACCTTTATTTTAATGCTATAATTTTTAATAATTGTAGATTTCAGGCCAAGAAGAGAGGAGTTAATAAGATCATACAAAGAAATATTTTTCTTGCTCAAATCTCAAAAGCCTTTCTAAAGAAAGCCTAAACATATGTTTTAAATATTCTGATATATTATTCACACTACACTTTCCCATCTGCTAAAATAACGTAGTTGTTACATGCATCTATCCTAATTCTGCCTTTCATATTGAAGTGTTCTCTTTTATCTTACATATTCTTCCATATCTTACTGTCTCTCTCATGGACCCAAACTTGTAGATATTAGCATGATGACTAATGTGCAGTAGGCATTGCTTAAGACATATATATGCATATATATAATGTGCGTGTATATATACAAAAAATGTTCTCTGGTATTTATATAAGCCTAAATGTGCTTAATACATTTTATTAGTTTGCAGATATTTTAGAGAAAGCAACTGTAGTTCCTCTGATTTGCTAAAGAACATTTTACATTAATTTTCTTATAGAAATTTTACTATAATCATAGAGAAAGAATGAGAAGGCAGCCATCTTGTGGGTGTCATCTTGCACTTTTTCTCCTTGATTCTTTTCCACATAGTCTTTCTTTTGCTGTGATATTGCCTTTTACATTAATCAGCCTCGAAGATAGTACTTGATATGTAAAAACATAATCGCATAATTCCATACACTAGAGAATAGTTACATTTCCCTTTGGCATTCAGGCAGTCACTGTCTACTGGTTACAAGCAAACATATATGTTTACTCAAACATATGGATGAAACATAATTTTTCCATTGTATGGTTCTCTGTTGAAATGTATTTACAAAAAGCAAATATGTAAGCAAAATATTATTCTTGTGAACGAGATTAATTTGTCTGCAAGCTAGCATGCAGGTATACCATTCAGGAATGACAAAAAACTGCTGGATGCTCACTTTTCCAAATTAACTTAATGCTGTCTAATATTGCTGATACGTATTGAAAGACTTATTTACTGTTTAAATTGTTTATATTATCTCTGGAAAAGGCTTAAGAGCATTAGTTCCTGTTAATGTCGATTCTATTTCAATGCGTTGATCATATTTCAACAAAAGGAATATTTCATGCAATTCCTAACTTTGTACTAAAACTATTGTATAATGATCATCTCAAAAAAGATTTTTTTTCCCTACAAATTCTGTTTACTATATAAGTTAATAATTACACGACCTACTATTATACAATTTCTGCCTTGTTATAGCTTTTTTTTTTTAAAGAAGGAAAACAAAATTCTAGAGCTCAAAATTCTATCACTAGGGAGTGAAGTTATTTGTCAATGAAATAAATGCCATCAGCAGCATCATCATTAACATACAGACTGTTTGGTTCAAGATTAGCAGTTGCAGAGGTTATTGATTATGCCACTATTGGCAATTTACCAACAAGCTTTCAATATTTGAAATTGAATGTAGTGGTTTTTTTGTTTGAAAACTTGCAGGAAAATTGAAAACTTTTTCCCTTTAAAAAAGTCTCAAAATGTAAAACAAAATAGCAACCCTAATTAGTATGTGTTTGCTCAGCTCTTTGTAAATGCAAAGTGCGTCGGAAGTGTTAAGTGTTATTAATAACTTTGAGGACATGGATAATTTGTGATTCTGGTGTTTCAGAACATCCGCTCAAAGAAAGAAAGAAGTCCTCTTTCTTCTCTTGCAAATTAGTATAAACCAAACTTTTCTTTTTCCTGTTTTCGGAGAATCTTTTAAAAGCTTTATAGACAACAATTGACGAGATCCATTTCCAAAAGGGAAAATAAATGCTGATTAGGAGGAAAACAATTATCACCTCTCCCCCCAACTCTGCCTCCCGACCCCGAAATAAACCACTTCCCAGTGTGTATCAATACAGGAATCGACAAAAAGGAATCTCCGTGCTTATTTATCAGATAAGCCTGAACCTGTCTATGGCACAAAAAAATCCTCTTTTAATAAAACTTAACCCTGAAAAAAAGTATGTGCATGTGTGCCTTCGTTGGTTGGGGGGGTGTGTATTTTTACTTCCAGTGTAAGCAAATTAGTCTCACATCTAATTTTTTATCTACTGTTGTTATGCGATAAGAAAAAGTTATTCCGTCCCAGGGACGCCCTGGCAGAAGTGGAGCTCTGCGGAGGCGGAAGCGCCCCCTTCCTCCCCCCCCGCCAGAGCGGGTAGGCAGCACCGCAGCGGCGGCGGGATCCATGGCGCTGTGCTCCACCAGTACAGGGTACCTCCGCCGTAATCTCGCGCGCCTGCCTTTTCCTCGTCAGCTATCGTACGGATTCATAAGGGAGGCTTTCTTCTTTCCTGAATAAGAGCAGAACCCATCCTCTAATAGATTGATTTCCTTGTGTATAAAACGAATTTTTCCTCCTCTTAATGGTATTATCTATGATATTCTGCAGAATTATATGAATATATCTCTTTGTGTCCAGACTTCAAATCTGAGACTTTGTGAACTATTTTAGTTCAGCTCCCTCATGTCCTTGCCCTCAGCTATAGCCAGCAAAGCCGGATTCTTCTTGGGTAATTCACCCTCCTGCCCAAGAGATACATGTGGCTTCTGCAGGAAGCTCACCAAAACCAGTGGGGCTGCGGGATTGTAGCATTTCACAGGCAGGGGGGCTATCATATGCCCTTTGTCTCGAAGTACCCTAAATCAGACCTAAATTGCTTCTCCGGTGAAAAGGGAGGCAGATAGATAGCTTTAGAGTCTGCTGAGACACGTAAATGTAAATCTTGTCCTGGGCTTTTTTCAGAGCAGGGGTGAGGGATTGAACCTTTGGCGCTCTAACTCTCAGACTATATCATTAATGCCCTGGGCTTCCTGAGTGCTAACATTCTTCCACCCTTCCCAAGCACCTCCAGCACAGGAAAAGTCAAGTTCAGAGAACTCCTGATTTTCATTTTGTAGTCCAAACCAAATACATTTGGGTTATTATGGTAGGACAGCTTCCTTAAAAAGATTATTTGAACTACAAAGGCATTCATTTAGGACTTGTGATGTTGCAGAAAGGGCCTGCTAAAAATTAGCAGCTTGTCCTGGTATTTGGAGAACAAGAGTGACAACTTATTGGAAGTTCTCAAGGAATCATTTATATTTCACACTCCAGCAGGCAGCTGATTTGAAATTGTCTGTTAGCATAACAAAGGCTCTGAGCCTGTGAACTTCAGAGACCTTTTGACCTCTTAGCTACTGGCATGAATAGCCCCCAGCCCTGCCTATAGAGATCTTCCAAAGCTTCCCTGTTCGTGGATAAATTGTTAATCAGAGTAATGTAATATAGTTTTCAATATGCCTCATCTCTTGTTGAGCAAGGTATTCACAGATCTCGCCCTCTCCCAAAAGAAAAGTTCTCCTTTATTCAAGTGCGAGTGGGGCAGCTGCAGAGCGCCTCCCCCAGTCCCGCTCCCTCAGCCCGGAGGGCGCTGCGCCGCGCCGCGCCGAGCGGCGTTGCGCGGGGCGGGAGATGCCCCGTGCCCAGCACCCACCCCCTTCCCAGGGTCCGACCCCCCCCGGCCCAGCCTCCAAGCAGCCACAGCACAGCATCCCCGACCTCCCCCCGACACTCCTTTTAACCCACTGACCCGAGCCCTGGTGGAGCGTTATAGCCCTGGAGGCGCAGCCCGCCCCTGCGCGCAGGGAGAAGCGGTGCACCCGTCGCACCTCCGGCACCCCCGGGACAGACCAGGGAGAGCGAGGTGCCTTGCCTTCCCCTCCCCCGCCGTGGGGTGGCCTCTTTGTGGCTGCCAGCTTGGCCGGTGACCCTAACATTAAACCTTCACTTGATTTTTGTCCTTATTTATATATCTTCATTTAGTCCTTGTAGTTCTTCGTGGGCGACATCTGGGTTTTAATATTGCAGTGCGTGAGCTGTGGTTCAGCCTGTTCCTTCCAATGCATTTCTGGGCAAAGTTGGGGGGGATCTCTTTCCCCACCTCACACTCCCCTCCTGTTACTTGAGTTTCCTCTCTGTCCTTTCCATCACTCAGCCTGCAAAAGTTGCTGGAACCAAAGTTTCTACAGTGAAAACTTAAGGAATGAGAGGCACTAGTGTTTGGGGGGAACATGTTTTTTGGGTTTAATATATGCCTGGTATTTGGGTTATTGGCATACTTTAGACTTCTGGCTGTTATTTGTCAGAACTGCAAGATTGGAGGAAGAACTGCAGATGGGGGAAGAATTCTAGATTATTTGCTTACAACATTGGTAAAATGGTCGTGCAAAGATATGCTCCAGATACTGCCCCAGTGTGAGACAGTGTAGCTTTTTCCATTGACATGAACTGCAGTATATGTGGACTCTCAATGTGTAATATAAATATCTATCATTCTGCTTTGAGAGTCACGCTCTTTAGTTAGTCAAGATAATATTTCTTTAAAATGTATAAAATCATGTTTCACTCCTATTTATATCTAAAGGTCTTGAAATAAATTGTTCTTGAAATAAAAGAACAAAAGAGCAAAAAAGATAACACATAAATAAAATAATGGTTATATGGTTAAATTACAAACATATTTTCTGTATTTTACTTTCCTAAAGTAGGGATTTTACTTCTTTGCATTTTACTTGTACATTTTGACTTCTATGTTTGTGTCTGTGGACATCTGTGATACTTTGTATTCTTAATTCCTTTTTTTTCTTTGAAGCTCCAAATTTGTGCTTGATTTCCTTGATAAAATGTTCATAGATTATTACAGGTTTTTCACAGATTTTTACAAAATATATAGAACAAGTTTTAATCAAGATAAGTTTAGGCTTCTAGTATTTATCAAATATCTTTTGAACTATCAAAAAATACAAATAAATAAGATAGCTTCTTTACAGAAATTCAATAAAGAACCTCTGGTTCCTTTTAATTGTGAGAGGGTAAAATGACAACATTTTTCCTTGCTTTTTGCTCATTAACACTTTTTTCTTTTTTTATTACATTTTTTCCTTCATTAGAATTTATGATTCATAACTATCATTGCACTTTCACATCTCTGAGTTTCTGTTAAATTTTCTTTGAGTGGTTAATAAACATACAGAAAAAGATTCCTTTGCTCTGTGCCCATGCAAAACTATATTTTCAGGGTTTTTTCCCCCAAATTATTTTTAGTTTCTTAATTAAAATAATTATATTTTGATTGAAAATCAAATTAATTCCATTTTGATTAAAAAATGATGCTTTTTTTCCTTTCAGCAATTAAAGAACGGGGGTTTTGTGCATTAGGATATATTTGCTTAGGTTGTTTCAAAGCTGCTTTCATCTAATGGTACAGATTGGGCCTATTGTATTGAAAAAAGGATCTATATTTGGGATGTTGTTTGACAGGAGGAATGAACGCAGACACCAGAACAATTATATTACAGTCCCTTTGGGAATGCCAGCACCAAATTTAGCCAGACTGATGGGACACTGTCTAGACAATCCTTTTTGTGTATCAGCTGTTTTTTCCCTGCTTTATTGTCCAGCTTGAATATATGGCTGGAACCTGCATATGGAGCCCAAACATAACCATTCCTGCAGCCATACTTTGTTGTAAAAAACAAACCACCCCCCAAAGTTAGTTATAAAACAGAAAAGCAAACAAACTATGCTTTTGCACAAAATATGTGTGTACATATGTACGCACACATATGTTTACAGATAACTATTCTAGAATTAAAAATGCAGTTCAGTAGAATTATCACTTGAGCTCGCCAATGGATGCATAATCTTGGCTGTGGCTCTATTTTTTTGTGGGGAGGAAGTTGGGGGGGTGATTTTGAAGGCAGTGTTGTTTTACAGAAGACATGTAGATGAGGGTAGAAATGTTGCTCTCTTTTCACGTGCTCCACCTCTTCCCAAAAGAAAATTGAAAATATATAAAACAAGCAGGTTTTGTGAAGAGGCAATTAGGAACTATTGTATATGTAAATTACAACCTTTCATTTTTGAAAAGGGCAAAGGATAAAAAGAAGGAATATTTATCAAATGTTTATACTGTAATTAGCAGTACACACTGCTCAGCTTTTCACTTACTGAACCTAATACTGAGCTGGAATTAAGCCTGTTCTAAAGGCTCATAGGAATGCAGGCCATTTCCATTTTTTTAAGTAAAAAGCATCAGAAACCTACGATAAAGAAATTGCTACAAAACTTAACTGTATCAATTAATATGCATCATGCCACTCTGTCACAAGGGGATTTTTTTTTTTTTTGCCACTAATACCTAAAAGTATCTTAGCAAGAAACAGCCACTGATAACAAAAAAACCCCACAACCCTCTCAATATATTATGCTGAAGAAGTTTTAGGAACTGCACTGCACACAGTCTGGGAAAAATCTGTGGAAAGCAGATATGTGCAGCGAACTTTCTAGTACCTGTACCTTCATTGTCTGAAAATGGCACTCAATAGGTAGGCAGTCCCTGAGACGATTTTGTTTGGCCTTAGCAAGATGCCTGCTACTTATCATGCTGAGCAATAATGGCTTGTTTTTCACTCATCTTACCCATCTCTACCCATTTTTTCCTTTTTTAGAATTGTAAGCTCTTTGGGGAAAGGGCTATCTTTTATATTTTGTTTATTCTGGTCATGATTAGACAGGGGCACTGGTAATAATGGACTTTTTTGTTTACATGCTTAATTGCAAAATTTACTTGCTTCCTGTCGAGGATATCATTGCCATGGTCCTTCTGCACTTTTTTAGACCACCTTCTTTTGGAGTGTACCAGTCCTTGGAAATATGCTATATGGAACCATTCTGTACTTAAATTGATAGTGCTACTTATAAAGTAGCACAAGAAGTCAGCTATTATGGTTTTATAATTAAGAGTCATATGCTCTTCTGGTCTGTAGTCTGAAAAGACTAATAATTACTAATATATATAATAGGTCATATTGTAGAATCACTGCTGTGCTTTCATTACCTGGCACAAAGAGAAGGAAAGGAGCAGAAATCTTTATGACAGCATGTATAATTCCTAGAGTGAAGGGCATTTGTTGTGCAGCATGTTTCTCACTCTCTGTGTGTTTGCAGGTGTCCCTTCATGCTATAGTTTTGCTAATGGCCTTGCAGAGCTCAGGAGCTATATTAGATGACTTGGAAGTAGGCATATAGAAATGTTTATGGAGGGAAGTGGAGGCCTGATATGATCTGATAGAAAAATACAGCAAAGAAGTGATTTTTGCAAATGGAGCTCCACGAGATTAATCATCTTAACTGAAATTAACCTACAAGACTCTGGTTAGATCCTAATAATCATCAATTCATGATCTCTTCTTACTATTACTGTGACTCTGAGATTAGTTATGTTGTTCCTGTAAAGCAAATAAAATCTTTGCTTTCTTTCTCTTTTTTTTCTCCTTCCTCTCCCTCTACTCCCCCCACCCACTGAAAAGATGACACCTCTGAAGTTAAAATTAAAAGTATAAAAAAGCACTTATATCTTAGCTATATGAACAATTCTTGACCTGTCGATAAATAGAAGACTCCAGTTTTCCAAGCCAAGATTTCCCAGCCCTTCCTGCTCCCTCAGGGTCTAGCACAAAGCCTCCTGCTTTGGGCACATAGGTTCTGATCCATTTATGTAGGGTATTAAAGAAAAAAGAGTTTGTTTCCTGGTTTTGGTGAACACAGAAGGTTGCACAAACCTTCAGAGTGATTTACTGTTTATTCCTTGCATGTCAGGTGAGTTAAATGGTTGTAGAATTAAGATTGCAATTATATGACTTGGCAGCTAGAAGAAGAAAAGCCCATGTACAATATGGCATGGTTCAGAGTGACTGATAGCTGTCACTGTAGATGCTGGGATGGATACCACTATGCGTACTACTGATGCAGAGCCAGCTTGGTTCTGCAAAAGGGATCATGAAGAAAATCAGCTTTGGTGGAGAATAACTGCAGCTACCTAATTGTGAGGAGGGCACTAGGGAACCTTACTAGCTGGCACAGTACAAAGATCAACTTTGTTGAGTATGAGGAACATTCATTTGCCTACTGGACAGTAAATGTTTGTGGCTTGACACCACTGCCCCAGCCACAGCCAAAGACACAGCTCAAGGCTGTTCAGTGCTGTAATATGAGGAAAGGTGGGGAAACTCATAGGCAGAATTGTCCTGGGAACTGCACATTATTTATATGTGAATGCCAATTGAAAGTGCTACACACACTATTCTGATTAAAATAATTCACAGAATCACAGAATATTTTATGTTAGAAAGCACCTCTGGAGGCCATGTTGTCCAACCCTGTGCTCAGAGCAGTCCAGTTAGATTAGGCTGCTCATGGCCATGTCCAGCTGAGCTTTGAATAGCTCCAAGGATGGAGATGTTAGTACCTTTCTGGGCAACCTGTGCCAGTGTTTGCTCACCTTCATAGTAAAAAAAAAAAAAATCTGTATAT
>VYZW01033840.1:0-27640 GCA_013401315.1 Balaeniceps rex
AAAAAAAAAAAATTACAACCCCCAAAAATTCTGACAGTAATACCATGGAAACTGCAGAGCACAACATATGGACTTAATTACTAGCTATGAAATCACACATACGGTACAGAACACATATGGGGTACATGCTCCAGAGGGAAAGGGTTATAACTGAGTATAAAATGAACTGCTAACGTGCTGCTCTTGTGTGGCTTCACAAATCAAAACCTGCGCAAGGGCCGTATCGCTTTGCCAGGCCCTGCCTGCAGCCCCTGGCCCCCCAGCACAGTGACCTGGGCAGGCACGTGGGACACTAACAGCCAGGAGGAGAGAAGCTCAAGCCCATGTCACCCACAGAAAAGCCTCCTTGGGAAGGCAGAGTCACAGTGGACTTTGTGGGTACCCCTCCAGCCCACTCCTCTGGGCACCCCCAAAACACAGCAAGGTATCACCAGGGATTGCTGATGCCATCTGAAGTATGGGCAGCTGGCCGGGTGCAGGGCAGTGGGTTTGGCCCCTGTCCGGCTGCTTGACTCAGTGCTGCAGCTCTCTGTTGCTGCCTGAGCTCTGCTAGCTTCCTGATGTCATACCATCACAGTGATGTCACCTTACTGCAGCAAAATCTCAGTGACAGCAGGGGAGGGGAAGCAATGCCCCCTCTTGCCCCAAGCTGAGGGAGGGGGTAAGCAAGGGGTCCCCACCCCAAAGAGCTGAACCTGTATGCAGGAGAGGGCAGGCACCCCCAGGGTGCCCTGCTGCCCCCCAAGGCCTCACACACAGGGGTGTTGCCTGCTCCCAAAGCTGCTCACTGTGAGCGACAAGAGGTTTTTATTTCCCTTACCAGCACTGTCACCTGATTTCCATCTGGGAAATGAAGTCAAGCCCATTAATCAGGAGTCCCTAATAAACACAAGCCTGGAATAATTAATTGAACTCCCCGTCCCCCTGCAGCAAGGCTGGATCAGTGCTTTGGCTGCTCTCAAACCATTGCTGATAGAGGCACTGCAGCCGCCTCTGGGATGGCTGGCTGAGCCGCGGCATCTGAAACACAGCAGCCGGTGGGAGAGCATCAGCTCCAGGGGGCAGAGGAGAAAATGGCAGCATGAGATATGCCTCCAGCCTTTGTCATCAAACATTCTGGCTTGTGAGCACCCATCAGCAGGGCCTGAACCCCCCTGCCAGCGAGGACGGAGCAATGCGTGGACAGGCAGGGTTGCCTGCGGGCAGGGCTTGGGTGATGCAGGGAGCTGGGGCTTCTCCACAAGGAGCGGAGACTCCAGTGCCGGGATAAGTGACAGCAGCCGTTGGAAGGTGGCCTGGTATTTCCACAAGCTGCCATGACCTCGTTAACAGACTGATTGCAGCTAACGAACCAAAACCAAAGTGGAGAATCGGGGTAGTAACGGGAGAGCTCTGAGTGCGTGCTCCTCCCTGCTGGGCTCTGCCATCCCTGCTCCGTGCCCTGGCTTCCAGGCTATGGCAAGCGGCGGAGCTGAGGTCAGGATTGCTGCTCGGGTGACTGAGGACCTGTTTTGCAAAAGCAAAAGGAAGGGAAAAAAGGCTGGAGGGAGGGATGGGGCATCACTCCTAGTTGCATAATTTCAGTGCTCTGCTTATAGAGCACCCAGCTCCTCCTGCGTGTTTGCCAGCATATATCATAATATACAACATATAGCAGCAGTTCTCATCATGCCTGCAAGACATGGAGAGTCTGAGCGCAGCCACCAGGATCTGTCCCTTGGGCCAGGGCAGAAGCAGCACTCCTGACCCCCAGACTATGTCCTGCAGGCAAGAGGGTGCAGCAGAGGGGCTGGGGAGAGTTGCAGGGCACCCCGCATCGTTATGTGAGCTCAGGCCTTTCCTCTGAGCTCTGGACTCTCAAATTCCCCTTCTTACATCTTGTGATAAGATCTGGGAGATGGGAACGTGGAGAAGGGGCTTAGTTTCCTGGAGGTCTTGAGGTGTTTAGTTTTTTCTTTCTTAAGAGCCAGCCTCACGTCCCCAGACACACTGGCTGTAACAAAAGCTTGCACAGGGCAGACTGAAAAGCGGTAGAGCATTGGGAGGCAAATGCTGAGCACCTGCTCCTCTTACTCAAAATTGGATTTTAAATTCTCATGATTGCTTAAGCCCATCATAATTTTCCAGGAGCTGAACTGGGGTTTACAAGGTTTGAAATCAGCAGTGTTTCTGCAAGGGCCAGCCTGCAGCCTTCTCTGCATCGTGTACCAGCCTCGGGGCAATGCAACACGGTGTGCATCCAACCCGCCCTGCCCCAGCAGCCTCCCTGGGCAGCCACAGCCCCACACTGGACAGGGGATGCTGTGGCAGCACCACCACCACAGCAAATCCCTTTCTTGCTCTTGCTGTGCCAGAGAAACTGAGAAGGGAATCGCACCTCTACTGCCTGGAGAGCTTGCCTGGCAAACACTGCAGCCTGAGCTGCTGGCAATCAAAAGCAAGTCACACGCTGTCCCCAGGGATGGAGGGACAGGATCCTGCCCTTTAGGGCTCTGTACAGCATTGGCAACTCACCCCTCTCCCATGCACTGCACTCAGCATAAAATATAGGGGTGGGTGCCCTGTTCCTGCTTGGTTGTGGCAATGTCCCAGGGTGGCAGCAGGGACAGCCCTGCCAAACCCTTCAAAACCCAGGAGAAAGGCACCAGCTCTGTCTGGGCAGGCCTTGATCAGTAGGAAGAGGCACAGACCTTCCCTCCCGGTCATGGTTAGCAGCAAGGAGCTCGTTCACCCCACCAGCCTGGCTCCCCAGCCCCTCTCCCGTGCTTCCTGGGGAGAGCGTCCCTTCCCTTCGCTCGCTGTCTCGGTGGACAGCACATCCTCACCTTGAGGGGGGTGGAAATGGCAGCTGGAATGTGGGAGGGAAAAAAAAAAAGGGAAAAAAAAAGGGAAAAAAAAAGTTGAGGCTTGTCCAAACCTACTCATGTTTATATTGGAGCCTGTGAGTGACATCAGAGCACGGAGAGTATAAACACCAGAAGAACCTACTCGGGGCTTTTAAAACCTGCGAACACACCACTGCCTCCAAACTGCCTGGGGGGGTGATGTGCTGAAGTGGCGGAGGGGAGAGCAGCATGAGGCTCCAGCTGGAGAAGCAGCTCTTCTTCCTCTCCCTCCTCTGCATCCTCGCCAAGGTAAGGGAGACGGGGCCCTGGGGTGGCTTTAGCCTTAGTCGGGGAAGCACCCGGCTCTTGCAAAGTGAGATGCAGGGAGGACTGGTGTGTTACAACGAGCCCGGTGGCTAACACTGGCTGGCAGACAGGCTGTATTTATGCAGTCCCACAGGGGCAGAGCTATGCTTGGGAGAGACATTTGTACTCAAGCAGCAGGGTCTTAACATCCATGGGCCAAAGGCATCTGTTGTGCAAGTCCACGGAGCATGCAGGAATGACAGCAATGCGCTCTGTTTGCTCGCCTGTCCCTGCAGCTCTCCCGCACCCGGGGCTGCGGTATGCGGTATGCGTCCCTGCGAGCGAGCAAGCGAGCGGCAGCTCGGCGGTAGCGGCTCCTGCAGACTCCTTGGTCCCTGCCCAGGCTCCCGAGGCGGGGGGCCAAGCAGTGAGCACCAGCCTCGGCATTACTCAGCTCTCCCCACTCCCCACGACGCTCATGCAAAGCCAGTGCCTCCGACAGGACTTGGGTTGTAATGATTTTTTTGTTTTCCTTTCGGACTCCGTGTGAAAATAGTTGCCTGTGCAGAGAACAGGAAAGTTGAAAAGTCTGGGGTATCTCAGTTCCAAGTTCTTCTAATTGCTGCTTGAATCCCAAGGCAGACCTTTTGCAAGCAGGGACATCATGGCAGCGCCGTGCCTATTTGACTCCTTTCCCAGACAGTTAAGATCTCTGATAGGAGCCACATTGTCATCTAAAGACAAGTTAATTACAAGGAGCAGGGGGGGGCAGGGGGGGTAGGGAACGGATTAATGGAGTTGGCTTGGCCAATCTTTCTAAAACATTGATTTGTAATAGCAACCTCCTGAAAGATGAAAAATGCCCTTGGCTGCCTGGGTAAGCTGTGACGGAGCAATGACTCCTGCCCCAGGCACTCACAGAATCATGGAATCGTTTCAGTTGGAAAAGACCTTTAAGATCATCAAGTCCAACTGTTATTGTATCACTGCCAAGTCCGCCACTAAACCATGGCCCTAAGTGCCGCATCTACCCATCTTTTAAATACCTCCGGGGATGGGGACTCAACTGCTTCCCTCGGCAGCCTGTTCCAGTGCTTGACAACCCTGTGAAGAAATTTTTCCTAACAACCAGTCTAAACCCCTCTGGCGCAACTTGAGGCCATTTTCTCTTGTCCTTTCACTTGTTACTTGGGAGAAGAGACTGTCACCCACCTCGCTACAACCTCCTTTCATGTAGTTGTAGAGAGTGATAAGGGCTCCCCTGAGCCTCCTCTTCTCCAGGGTAAACAACCCCAGGTCCCTCAGCTGCTCCTCACAGGACTTGAGCTCCAGACCCTTCACCAGCTTCGTTGCCCTTCTCTGGACACGCTCCAGCACCTCAATGTCCTTGTACTGAGGGGCCCAAAAGTGAACACAGTACTTGAGGTGCGGCCTCACCAGTGCTGAGTAGAGGGGCATGATCACTTCCCTGGTCCTACTGGATTCCTACTGATAAGGAATCACTATTCCTGATACAAGCCAGGATGCTGTTGGCCTTCTTGGCCACCTGGGCACACTGCCGGCTCATGTTCACCCGGCTGTCAACCACCACCCCCAGGTCCTTTTCTGCCAGGCAGCTTTCCCACCACTCATCCCCAAGCCTGTAGTGTTGCATGGGGTGGTTGTGATCCACATGCAGGACCTGGCACTGAGCCTTGTTGAACCTCATACAATTGGCCTCGGCCCATCAATCCAGCCTGCTCAGATCCCTCTGTAGAGCCTTTCTATCCTCAAGCAGATCGACACTCCCACCCAACTTGGTGTTGTCTGCAAACTTACTCAGGGTGCACTCAATCCCCTCATCCAGATCATTGATAAAGACATTAAACAGAACTGGTCCCAAGACTGAGCCCTGGGGAACACCACTTGTGACCAGCCGCCAATTCCATCCACCACAACTCTTTGGGCTTGGCCATCCAGCCAGCTTTTCACCCAGCGTAGAGTACCCCCATGAATCACTGGAGAATCAGCAAGGGCCCTCGTGCCTCCAGCCCAAACATGGCCACCACAGCCAGTCCTTTACTCCCTGCTGCGAGTCTCTCTCTGGTTTCTGCCACACTAATAATGCTGCTCATTGATAAAACTAGAACATGACCCAGATTGCCCAGCCCATTTCAGATATATTTTATCTCCTGGCACTGACATTTCTACAGGCCCATAAAAAACATCTAAACTGCTGCAAATGGGGAACAGATAGCACACCAGTACCCACCTTCTCTGTCTAACTGGTCGTGTCAGACTTGATGCTACTGGGACAAACTAAAAGAGAAAGAAAAATGGTATCTGAAATCCACACGGTCCAGCTGACCTCTCAGCAGTCTCAGCAGAGACACCAGTGTCTGGACCAGCACAGGGCTGAATTTTTTGGTTGCACATTTGCTGAACTGCTGCCTGTGTTGCACGTGCTGGCCGTGCGGCAGGCAGAGCGGCAGGGCTGCTGGAGAATGGCTCAGAGCTGCTGCATGGGGCTCATACATGTGCACAGTTAGGCCAGTACTGGCAAAGAATTCACTTACAAACTCTAGAGCCAACTCACTTGGCTTCAGACCTATATGCAACAGCCCTGTCAGATACAACATAACGGGAGCACGAGCACTGCCTGCAAAAGCTGTTTGTGCCAGGGTAATTGTGCGAGCAGAATGAGCCGTGGATATAAACACCTACCTGCCCTGGTGAACTCCTGCAGGCACAGTCCTGGCAAACAACCGCCTGAGCAGGCAAACAACTGTGGTACACAGCCCTGCCGAGTAATTGTTCAGTCTAACTGGGAGGGGAAATGTAGCTCCCAGTCCTCGAAAACATGCCTATCTCGGGCTCCTCGCGCAGTGGGCCAGGCCAGGCAGAGGATGCTGCAGCCCCCGGACAGGCAGAGGGGGCAGCTGGACCAGGACGGAAAGCAGTGAGGTTCCTTTAGCTTCAGTTCCCCCACTGCCAATGCGATGCCCTGTTTCTTAGCATGAATGAGAGCTGTTAAGACTGTTCAGAGTGAGGTGCTGTGCCCTCACCATGTGCATTCAGCCCCTGCGAAGCCACATCTCCAGCTGGACACAACCCGCTGCCCCAGCAGCAGGCATGGGGCAGGTGCTTTCCCCTCCCTCCCGCTGGGCTGCTTAGGGCAGCATGCGGCTGCCTCCAGGGCTGACAGCCCCGTTAAATGGCCACCACTACCTGGGATGCTCGCTTTGCAGCTCCATCCTCCTCCTTTGTATTCAGAGCAGTGGTGCGTTTAAGTTCCCATCCTGCAGAGTGCTGAGCATCCCTGATTCTCCCTGTTTTCCACGGGTGCCCATCACGCTGTGTCTTTAGAGGACAACAGCTTTCCAGGCTGCTTTGCTGTATTCCCATGGATTTTCAGAGCATCCCTCCACTGAAAATCTGCTCCCATGATTGAGAGAGGATTACCTGGCTGTCCCAGTGAAATAGCAGCCATTAGCCAAAAAACAACCTGTATTGAATCAGCAATGGCTTTGCCTCCGCAGGTGTGTGCCCAGCTGTGCCGGAGACCATGCTACTGCCCCTGGGTGCCACCCCGCTGCCCCCGTGGGTCCCCCCTGGTCCTGGACGGCTGTGGCTGCTGTAAGATCTGTGCCCGGCGCCTGGGAGAGCCCTGTGACTTCCTCCACGTCTGCGACCAGAGCCAGGGCCTCGTCTGTGACTACAGTGCGGCACCCATGGGGACAGGAGCCACCTGCAACTGTGAGCACAGGGGTGCCCGCTCCCTGCCAGGGATGCCCCCGTGCTCCCAGCCCAGCACCCACCCCAGCTCCAGCCAGGGCCCCAGCCAGCTCCAGGCATCCCTCACCGCTTTCAGGGAAGCTGTTAAGGCTCCAAAAGCAGCTTAACTGAGGTTGAGGCACACAGCTTGGCCGCGGCGCTGTGCTCAGCTCCGGCCCACTCTCGTGCCATTTACCAACTGGGGTTTTGGTGTGGTTTAACTGGGGATGGACACAGGCGTCCCAAGGATGCTGCAGTCATCCTGCCGGGGCTGGAGCCTGGGAGTCCTGCAGAGAAATTTCAGAGAAACTTTTTCTAGCCTGAAAATCCTGAAAGGCAGGGTCAGAGCCAAAGGGCAGTAGGTTTCTCACCAACTGGTGAGCTGCTGCTTTGAAAATACAGATTGATGAGGAGAGTTGGTAGGGAAGAGGAGGAGGTCGGGCGATGCACATGCTGCTGCAAACCCATGTATGCCCCACACACCTCTCGGTCACTTCTGTGGCCCCCCAGTTCAGTCCCCTCGTGCCAGCCCCATGGTTTCCCCCAGCAGTCCCCTCTGCCATCCACAGCTCTCTGTCACTTTGTCCCTAACGGGCTCCCCGGCTGTTGCTTGCAGTTGAAGACGGCGAGGAGGGCTGCGAGATGAACGGCCGAATCTATCGAGATGGGGAGGTTTTCCAACCCAGTTGCAAACTCCAGTGCCGCTGCCTGGACGGGGGCTTCACCTGTATCCCGCTCTGCCAGGAGGACGTCCGGCTGCCCACCCCAGACTGCCCCTACCCACGGCGCGTGGAGGTCCCGGGCAAGTGCTGCCCAGAGTGGATCTGCGAAGCCCAGGACCGGCACCTCCTCCGGGATGCTGGGGCAGGTAAGATGCAGGACATGCCAGCAAGGGGATGCCCACGCAGGTCTCTGTGCATGGTCCCTTCACCCCAGACCATGAACATCAACAGGAGACACCTCATTTCCCCACCATGCAGGGCTATGCCCGCAGCACCTGGAGGGCATGCTGCACAGCGCCTGGCTCCAGCCACCCTTTTTCCCCTCATCTCTTTTCATCCAGCCCCCGGGGCAGCATCCCCACTGCTGCCATATCCCTGCCAGGAGTGGACCACGGAGTGGAGTGCCTGCTCAGCCACCTGTGGCGTGGGCTTTTCTACCCGCGTCTCCAACCAGAACCGCTACTGCAGGCTGGAGACTCAGAGGCGGCTCTGCATGGCCAGACCCTGCCCGGCTCTGCTAGCAGCATCCCCGGCGGTAAGTGAGGGCCTCAGTGAAGCTGGTCCCTCTGGGCAATAGGTTTGACCGAGAAAGGGAAATGCCAGCCAGCACAAGCCATGGGACCCCCAATTACCTGTGGGCACCCCATCACCCCTCCCCAGCCATGAGCTGACCGTGCCTCAGGGACAGATAAACTGTCTCCTGAAACTGCGCTTGGAAAACAGCTATCTGATGGCAGGCGCAACCCTGAATTTTGAGGTCTCTGGATATCTGCATCCAAGAGCACCGTGGATCCCACATAACCCTCAGCCACACAGGTGGTCTTGACCTGCCCCTATGGCTGGAGATGCTTCTGCAGCTCCTGCCTGGCTCCCTGGGTACGCCCAAGTGGCAGGGCTCTGCCACCCCTTTAATTAGCCTGGCACAGCCTCAGTGCAGACACGGTGCAAAACTGCCTTGCTCGCATGCAGCTGGCACTTTCCAGGGCCAGGCACCTGCACTGCCACATGCCCCTGCTCCCTAGACGTGGGGGACATACCACCACCCCGCTCCATCTCTCCATCGCCCTCTGCTTTGCCTTTCCAGAGGGGAAGAGGAGGTCATTTGTAGCTGTGCCCACCCTGGTCGCATCCTGGAGCCAACGCCTCGTCCCGGCAAAGAGTCTGGCACAAGCCCACAGCACTGTGGTTTCGTTGGAGAAGGACGCGTCCCTTGGGAAACTGGGGAAGAACTGATGGACTTTGGCTGCAAAGGAGGGTGGAAATAGAGAACAAGATCCCCATGCCACGCAGCACCTGCCCTCTCTGTGCACCCTGCTGCCCCAGGCAGGGTTACTGGGCAGCATCCCTGAGTTTCTTAGGCTGAATGTAATGGGGATAGCCTGCCATGAGCATGAATCCATCCGAGAAACTGGGAATTGGTCCTTTCCTGGATCAGTGGGGCTTTTGGAGAGGTGATGCTGTTCCTCTGCCACGTCACGCATGCAGCTCTGCTCTGCAGGGACTGTGAGAGAGACCATCTCCAGCATTGGGAAACCCAAATTCCCAGTGGAACCCCTCATGCCCTGGCCCTCCGGGAAAGGAGCAGGTACATCGGGCACCACAAGTCACCACTGCGCCAGGCTGTGCAGCTCGACCGTGCATGAGGTCGGCCATCCCACGATATCCACCCCATGACCTGGCAGCTGCCTTCCTGGGCATGGGCAGAGACGTTCTCTTGATGGCAGCTCTAATTCACCTTCCCCACATCTCTCCAGAATAAACACAAACTTTCCTGCTCCGCCTGGCCTCCTCCTCTCCAAAGCGCTGGTGGTTTGGCAGGGCTTCAGCGAGTGAGGAGCTCAGATGCCGGAGACGCTGCTCCGCAGCACCAGACATACCGCCTGCCATCCAAGCACATACCCCATAAGCTGAGGCCAAAAGAAAAGCAGGAATAAGAGAAAACAAATCACAAAGATGAGTCGGAGCCGTCTCCCGACAGGCTGGAGCTGCTCCAGCTATGCAAGAGTCGGCGCAGGAGAGCTGCTCAGCAGCTCTGCCTTTGCTTTCTCACAGTGATAATCCTTCTGGGTGATTGAAAAATGAAACCCAAATGCCCTCTAACGGCCTCGTACAAGCGTGCAGAGGGAACGCACGTCCCATGGTGGGGCGAGAAGGGCAACAGGAAAGGAGCAGCAGTTTAGGTGACGTGTCCAGGTGAGATATGGACAGTTTAGATGTGTATTCGTGGAAATGAAAATAAAGATGTGCTCATCTAGGTATGGAGGTTGTCTGGGCCTTTCTGTGTGGGATGAGCCCGGCTCCAGTGAGTGCTTGGGAGCCCTGCTGCTCATGGCCAGCTCAGCTGCTGCAGGAAAGGCCTGACCAAGGACGGGGCAGCTTGGTGGCACCTCAATTCAGGCTGCTTAGAATATGAAAATAAAAAAGAAAAAAAATGTGAATCAAAACACTGAAAACATTATTACAGTATATTATATCCTGGATTAAATTCTGCCCCTTTGCTTTTACCCAGCCATGAGCTCCATCCGCTCTGCGGATGGGATCACACTCGCTGCCAGGATGTGCGGGAGAGCACGGCACGGCACTGGCTGTGTTACTGCAGCCCCAGGCACAGACCAGGCCATGCCTCTTCTCAGCCTCCCAAAATCCAAAGCCCAAATTCTCCCCTTGTAATTCATCCCTCCTCCTGCCAGCCCCATACCTCCTCTGCTCACCCTGGACCAGGATTTCCCCAGCATCATGCCACTGTCATCACCAGCTGACTGTCCTCCCAACCCAGGACATCGCGATACCGGGGCAGATTTAGGGGTGCAGGGGCAAAAGGCTGAATGGCAGAGGGAGCTCCCCTCTCCTGCCCGGGGGAAAGCCTCCCTACAAGAGGCAGGAAAGGCAGCAGGGCCAAGGCAGCCGCTCACCTGCTCCCCCGGCCCCTGCAAGTGCTGAAAATAAAATTCAAGTCAAGGATTCTCTTCGGTCACCTCTTGGGGGAAAAAAAAGAAAAAAAACCCTCACTGCTCATGCACTGAAACATTGCTTACAAAGAGAATTATTCACTGTGATCATCTGGTGCTCTGCCTGAATACAAATCATTAATTCAGTTTGATACAGGGGATGCGGTGAACCTCTGGCAGGCAGCAAATCGCAGAACAAACATGGCCCGGTCTGCAGCATTTGTTGGCTTTTTTACCTCTGTGATGGCCATGCCAAAAAAGCGGTGACACCAGGTTCATGCAGACTTTAAAACCACAATGTTCCTCGATTGACATGGATAAGACATGTTCTGTGTACTGAAAATCCTGGGTTTTAAGCCAGTTCTTCTTTCAGCATGTTGGGACATGGCCATCAAGGCCAGGTGAACTGCCGGCAGGCAGTGCTGCCAGGGCTCTCACCCCCTCCCAAATCCTGCCCAGCCACCCGTGGGTGATGGTAAAAATCAAAAGGTCACTTTTTAAGGAGCAACCTGCGATTTTCATCTCCAACAGAAATGACTCAATGCACCTCTGCTATAATTTTCTTTTTTTTTTTTTTTCTGCAAAATGTAATTTCTCCCTGATTCACTAAGCAGAAAACATCTAAATAATGAATTAATGAATCCAAATAAATCAGAATTATTTTTCCCTAAGAATACAGGGAAATCAGCTCTTGTAATTTGATTGCCAGTCTCACAATATTTGCTGTTCCCTCTAAAGCCCTGCTACCCTGGAAACATGTGCTTATTTGAGGATCACATTTATTGCAGCCTCTGATGCAGCAGGTCCTGGGCTTTGCCTGCTCTCGTGGGGCAGATGATCTTGGCCATCCACAGATGATTATGGCCACCTGTAAAGATTAAAAAAAAACCCAAACAACAAAAAACCCCAAAACCAGAAGACAAGTCGCCCCTGTCCTCAAGGCATACTGCCACATCAGCACACAGAAATGGCATGTGATTTGACAACCATATTCCTGAAGCAGTGGTGAGCAACAGATCACAGCTCATTTCAGCGCAACCATGCACAGCAGCTGAAGGAGAAACTGTGCGCTGCTGCATGAGTAAACAACGTGCACCAGAATTTTTTTCCCAAGCCATTTGCATGACTGATGATTTTTAAAAGCATGGCGTTGGCTGAGAAAGGGCTGGATGAGCCCCTCATTAAAGCTAAACGTTGTCACATACCTCCCTGAGCACAAGAGTCCAGTGCTCAATAAAAAAAAGTAGATCAAGGCCCTTTTTTGCTGTTGGTGAGAGCTTTGAATTGGTTGCCTGAAAGCCCATCACTCAGGGTACGTGTTTGCTACCCGCAGGAGCCATCCCACCCCTGTGCTCTTGCACTACCCTGGACGCACTGGCAGCAGCGTCGCTGCCACGTGCCGGAGCCAGGAACCAGCAGGAGCATCCCAATACAGGATACTCAGGCAGAGCTGGGCAGTAGCACCTCTACTGTGCGTGAAATCACGGGTCAAGAGAACACCTTAAACACACACGAGGCAGGAGAGAGGAGCTGTGCTGCTGCATGCGTGCCTCCAACAGGTCCAGGGAGCAGGAGCTGTGGAGGTCATGGGGCTGCAGCCGGTCATGGACAGTGCTCCCCGTGCCCTGCCCTGCTCCTCCTTTCCCATGGCAGGAGGCACCCAGCCCCAAGCCTTCATTTTGGGGACAGAGAAAGCTTTGCCTACAGTGCTGAGAGAAGCTTGTGACCCTTCCCATGATTACGGCAGTCCTCCCAGCCAGCTGCTGTCTCTGCCTCAGGTTCCCCAACGGTTGATGCTCTGGGACAAAGGTGACCACTCCCAGTTTGTTCTTCTCATCTCACTGCACTTCCGCACCTCCATAAAGTTGCTCTGCAAGTGCCACCCCAACCCCAGGCTGTAGGAGCAGCTGAAATGCATGGAGGCGAAGGGAGCAGGAGCAGGGCAGGATGGAGGACTGCTTTCCTGAGGGGTGAATGCCCATGGACCCCCTCCTCTGCTACTCCAGAAGCACAGTACCACCAGAGCCTCTGCAAACCTCAGAAAAGCCATATCCTCACCCCATGGAAACAGCTTTTAACCTTCACCTCTCAGGGCACGCCTATAGTGGCTAGATTTTATCACATAGGTAGGAAATAACACACAGTCTTTCCCATCATTTATCTGCTCCAGCCAGCACTTTCTGGAGTCAACACACTGATACTCACAATGAGCAGGTACTACCACCCCATGCCTTGGGCTTCCCTACAGTAGCCTCGACCTGCCATGCCTGAGTATGGTCCAGTGGAGGTATTCGGCTGCTCCCAAGGAGGGAAGGGCAATCAGGATGGCTCAGCAGGACTCACACCCGCTCCTTCCCTGCTGGTGGATGAGATATCAGCCTCTTCCCACCACTTGCCCTAGATTAAGTTCCAGGAAAGCAGGTGGCCGTGGCCCTCCCTGGGCCCAGCCCTTTACCTGAAGTTGTTTTGCCAAGGTCATTTCCCTATGACTTGCCAGGGTAAATCTCCCTTCTGATTGCCTGTTTACTCCTGCGCCTGGAGATAAAGTTATTTCTAGCCTTGTTTATGCAGCAGCAGCTGCTCAGCAATACAAACAGGGGCTGGCTTTCCTTGGGGGTCCTCTTTGGGGTCACTGGTTTTAGCTCTTGCCCCTACCTCACAGTATCTGGGTGTCTTCTACATGACACCCCCTGCGACAGCGAAGGCAGGAGAGGAAGGTCACAGCCTGTCTCACGTTTCCCTACCGCATGGGTCAAAAACGCTCAAAGGAGGAGAGGGAAGAGGATTTTTGTATTTGGGGAGGGATATAGAAGTAGGCAGCAAGAGCAGGTTGTTGCTGTGTGCTGTGGGGGAGGTGCAGCTGTTTGGCAGGGAGCGGGGCCTACTGCTGCCTATACTGGAGGCCGGCAGCCTGGCACACCTGCGCCGGCTGGCACTGCCCGCACTACCGGCTGCCTGCTGGAGCAGGGCTGGCAGCACAAGCCCTGGGGAAAGCTGCCAGTCTCTGCCTTAACCCCGCTCCCGGTGTTTCTGGATGGAGGCACAGCCTGAGCAGTGGGGCCAGAAGAAAGGGTGTCTGGCATGGAAGTGAGGGGTGGCTCATGGGGTGCAGGGAGGTGCATCCCCCCTGGTCTGGAGGGGGGGTTTCTCCTAACCCTGAGTGGGACAGAACAGAGGCGGGAGCAGGCTGAAGGCTCTGGCCCCTGTCGTCAGACAGCTCCCACCCGCTCTGAGGCAGAGCCCCTCTCCCGCCTCCCTGCTCCCTTCCTCCCGCTCCCTCCAGGCACGCACAGTGTCCGAAATAGCTGGGGGCCTGCGCGTCCCTGGCGCCCGGCTCAAAATATCTCAAGTGGGCTGGCAGCCGGCGCAGAGGGAGCAGCGGAAGCCACCGGACACTGAGGCTCTACACTGAGGCGGCCCTTGCCTCATCCTCCCCGTGCTTCAGGGGAGAGCCCTGCTCCCCAGACCCCCCAGCCAGGGCCTGGCAGGAGCAGGGAAGCAAAAGCAGCCGCAACCTACACCAGGGACCACCATGCTGCTGGGGCTGGCTCTGGGCGTGGTACTGTCAGTGCCGCCCCACCCCTGCCGCGGGCACCAGGCACCGGGCAGCACACCTCCGAGCACTCCCGTGACCAGCACCGCCCCGGGAGCAGCCACCCCACTGTGGGCAGGGCTGCCACAGCGCCCGATGGCCACGGAGGCTCTCACCCCGTGGCCCGGCAACGGCAGTGGAGCCCTGTGCCCCGTGGACGCCGCCTTTGCCCAGCGCTTCTTGCCTGCCGTCTACCTGGCAGTGATCCCCCTGGGGCTGGTGGGGAATGGGATGGGGCTGTGGCACCTCTGCACCGGGCGCCGGCAGGGCGCCCGCCATCCTCTGGGCCTGCTGGTGGGCAACCTGGGCCTGGCCGACCTGCTGTACGTCAGCACCCTGCCCTTCCTCGTCAGCTACTACCTTCAGGACAGAGTGTGGCTCTTCGGGCAGGGCTGGTGCTGGATCACCCGGGGCCTCTTCCACCTCAACCTCTACGCCAGCATCAGCTTCCTCACCTGCATCAGCATCCACCGCTACCTGGGCATCGTGCACCCACTGAAGGCACGGGGCAGGTGCCAAGGGGCAACATCTTCTGCATGGTTCAGCGCGATGGTCTGGGTGTGGGTCATTGCGCAGGTAGGTCCCGATTTTGCCTTCAGCAAGATGGATGACACAGGGATGCGGTGCCATGACACGACGGGGCATGAGAACCTGGGAGTTTACTTGCTGTACACCGCAGCCGTCACCGTGACTGGGTTTGTCATCCCGTTCCTCATCATCATCGGATGCTACTGCCATGTGGTGGTGGTGCTCTGCAGGAATGATACCATTGACCTCAGCCTCAGGAGAAGAAGTATCAGACTGGTGATTCTAGTGATGGTCCTCTTCTCCATCTGCTTCCTCCCCTATCACATCTTCAGAAACCTCAACTTGTTGTCTCGAGGCTGGCAGCTGCAAGGGTCCTGCACACAGGCTTTAAAGAACATCTACGTTTCCTACCAGGTGACCCGAGGCCTGGCCAGCTTCAACAGTGCCCTCAACCCCCTGCTCTACGTGATGACCAGCGAAGACTGCATGTCACGTATGAGGACCATCCGCCAAAGAGCCAGCGAGTCCCTTGGGTCCGCCTTTGGGAGCAAAAACTCTTCCCGGTTGGATGAGAAGAAGATGAGCATCATTCTTTGTGAGGAAGAGGTTTCTGATGAGCTCTGAGGTACCCAGCACCCCCTCCAAAGGATGCACCACTTCAGTTTGCAATTGGCCCCTTCTCAGGAGCAGCCCCCCCCACCTTGATGCCTGTTTTGCAGGGAGATGGCGACTGCAGCATCACTGGCTCCAATTTCACACAAGGGATAGACAGGACTGCTGGCATCAGAGAACAAACTGGGACCAGGTTTTTAGAGCAGAGCTACTCAACCCAACCATTTTGCCCACAGTATGCCTGGAGATGGAAAGAGATAAACGTTGTGTTTGCTCCAGTACTGAAGTATTTCTCAGTCCAGCCTCCAGTGCAGTGCTCAGAGCTGGTTAACATCCCCCTGGATCCCCGGCCACTCATCAAGCTCCTCAATGAGTGAGGGATGGAGGTGAACGATGCTCTGTACCCCCCCTGCATCCCCTCTTCCCCACTGGACATGGGCTTGAGACAGGACTCCCTCCTTCACCCTAAGGAGAGCGTACTGGTAATTAACTCCCCTCATTGCAGGACAGCTGAGAGGGTGAATTTTTGCAGGGGGGAGATGCTTTGGAAATGGAAATATTCGCAAAAATATCAGGTTTTAAATATATGACTAAGCTGTGCCAGTTCCTGGGTGACTGAGCTGCTTCAGGATCTGTGTTATCCTCTACTGCCCACCTCCTTCACAGAAGAAAGAAGAATTTTAGCATTACTCACTCTCTTCTGGAAGATCATATAGCAGACAAGAACAAATTGGCATTTTAAAGTTTCTGGAGGCTGTTGGTTGGGTTTGGGTACTTTTGCAAGGCGAATGACTGCAGTAGCCTGAACCGCTGCTTTCAGCAGGCAAATCCTGGAAGAGTTTTGAAATCTTCATGTGGGTGACTGCATCTTACTCTTGCATCCAGCCTTGCGAGGGGATTAGACATGTCTATTAAAAATTAGACCTGCAAAAAAAAGAGAGGCAATGCTGGTTTGAAGGCTTGTGAAGGCAAGATTCGATGGTGAGGGCAGTCCATGTGTTGTCACCAGTGGGGGCTGTGGTATCTCTGCTTTGGGGGGAGCAGGGGCTCCCAAGCGGCATTTTGGGTTTTGTTCTTGGTGCTCCCCACCATGAACAACTTGAACGTTTCAGTCCTTGTGAAAGGAGCAATGTGATTTGCAACAGCAGATCCTGCAGCTTGGCTGAAGGAAGTGGACTGTGAGTTAAAATCAGCCCATTCTGGGAAAGTGCTGACCCGCAGACGCTGTGCAGTTTGGACCAAAGCCCGATATTTCTCACGGTCAGCTGTTGCTCGCACAGACCCACCTTTACTCCTGTGCGGAAGGAGTCGCAACTGGCTTTCAGATGGAGTTAATATGTCTAAAGTGCAAATAAACACCTAATGCTTTCAGTTGTGAGTCGTCTGGTTTCTTTTAAAGCTTTATAGGCACACAGGAGCCAGCTGGCCTGTGGGCTGGAGCAGGGGCCTGCCTGCTGCGGGGAGTGGTGATGAGTTTCCCCAGGGCTCTGCAGACGCGGAGCTGCCGGGAGCACTGCCTGCCTGTGCGGCGAGGCTGCAGGCAGCCGGTGGAGAGCAGTGCTGGGCCAGACATGCACTAAGGTAGGTCCCTGGAGCCTGCTCAGCACCAGGCAGGGGCCCAGCAAAGCCCTGAAACTTTCAGCTCTCTCCTCATCCAGAGGAAACCCAAAGACAAAGCTTAAATTCCCAAATGAGTTGTTCTTCTGTCTCTGCAGTAGGGAAGATCTTTGGGATATTAGGATCAGATCTGGCTTCTGCTCCTTGCACACATGCCCTGGATCTTGGCTTCTCCAGAGCTCTGAACTCTTCTCCTCCTTTCCTGAAAAAATACCCACACCTCTGAAAGCTGTCTACCTCTTCCATCTTCCCACATGGATCCCATCCAAGATGCTACAGCTCCCCACAGAACCGGCTTCAGCTCCCCACAGCCCATAGGAGCTGCAGCACCCTGTCACTGCACCCACTTGGTGCATGATTGATTGAAATAAAGCATCACCGCATCCCTGGGGAGGGAGAGCTGCGTAGGAAGTGCCAGCAAACTCTGCTCTCACCCCCTGCATCACTGTGCCCAACCCTGTCTTCTCTGGTGCCCCCTCATGTCATTGTTAATGATGATTTAAAGATCTGTATCCCGAGAAGCACCTCTGAGCCCCAGGGATAGTTGCAGCCATAAATCTGTTCATTTTTCTGTGTCCTGCATCCATCAAATCAGCAAAAGCCATTAAGGATCTGTGTGTTGGGCTGATGCCCCTGAGATATGGGGTTTTTTTGGTATCTCATGCTTTGCAGTCCCCTTGATTCTCAGACAATGCCGCTTTCCCTGCAAATTGAAAGGATGAGCTCCTTCCCTTTAGTAGCTGTATGTGTAATTAAGGAAAAACCGCTGGCACACGAGCCTGTGTGGCCCACTTTCGCAGCTGGTGATGGAGCAGCAAAGCAGCCCTCCTTCCTCCAGCCCTCGCCATCGAGGGAGGCTCCTTGCCTCACAAAGAGCAGCCACTGCTCTCTGAGGGATACTGCAGGTCCATGGTCACCGCTGGGGACCTGCTCAAAATGCATGGGCACCCCTGACCCCTCAAAACCTCTCCAGTGCTCTTTATCCCCTGGGAACAGAGGGGTGGGATTGTCCCTGGAGCAACCAGCATGCACAGCTCTCATGGCATGGGGAGGCATAGTGCGTGTTTCAGCAGTGGATGAGGGGACAGGGAAGGTGGGGAGCTGACATATTCCCCTTTCCCATTCTCCCAGCAGCTCTGCCAGCCGTTGACAGGGCCATGCACAAGCATTTGTTGCTGGCAGGAGGGGGTCAGCACCCACCGGATTTACTGTGCTGTGGTTGCATCCTGAACCAGGCATCCGCCTCGGTTCCTGGCTGGCACAAGCGCAGGGAGAAGACCTGAGCAGAAGACCTGGGTTGGTACCCACCCGCTTAGGGGCTGGCTTTGAGCAAGGTCTTTCCACTCTGCTGCAGAGACCTTCCAGCGCTGACAGGTTCCTTTACACGAGCCACACATCCTCATGCAGTGAGATGGCTCTGCAGGAAGAAATAAGTTAATTTCACCTCTTTTGGGCTCCTGGCTTAAGATGATCTGAATGTTCCTCTTTCCCTCCCTTGGCTATCTGTTGCTGGACTTGAAGATGCCTAAAATCAGGCAAGAGGAATCCCACCTGTACCATCTGCTTTTCCCACAGACTCTCTGGCACAGAGAAGTGGAGCAATGAACTTGTCTGCAAATCTGACCCGAACGCAGATTTTTAACTCCCTTACCCAGATTAGACCCAACCAACAAACCAAACATGGTGGGAACTCTCCTGCTGATATTATTGGGATTGGGATCAAGCCTGGAAATTTGGCAGCATTTCTTGCTTCATTAAATAAACCCCGCTTGGTTGAGGATTTGTTGCAAGCACAGTCAAGATTTAAAGAGAACTTTTGAGCTGACAGCCCTGGGAAGCTGTTCAGGCATAATTAACAGGCACACATAAAGATGCACAGATGTACAACCACTTTCTTTCCCTAAAATGCAAAGCTGTTTTTCTTGGCATGCAAAACACTCTACAAGAAGAAAATATCACTATCCACAGCTGCTAAATGCATAGGACTCAACTCTGTTTAATTCTTTATTTCACTTTGCACAGATTTCAAAAGAGACTAAACACATCGTGTTTCCAGAGGCACCCAGCAATGTGAGGGGGCAAGAGGCTCCTGTGTGCAAGCGGTGGGCAGCAGGAGTGAGCAGTGAGTGCCGCAGGATCACAGACTCCTTCAGTTCAGGAAAATGATTGCCAGGCCCTGTTTAACAGCTGCTGGCTGCAGAGGTGCAAGACGTTAGCCTGCTGGAGTAGGAGGATTTGCCCACTCTGTGAATACAGAGTTCACAGTGTGTGATACACGGCCTCTGGCTGAAATCTGGCTCTGACTGAGCTGCCTGCCTCACTTCAGGGGGTTGGTATGGCCGGGAAGCCCTCTTTGCTGAACAAGCGCTGTTCAGCCTGGAGAAGAGAAGGCTGCGGGGAGACCTTAGTGCGGCCTTTCAGTACTTAAAGGGGGCCTATAGGAAAGATGGGGACAGGCTTTTTAGCAAGGCCTGTGGGGACAGGACAAGGGGTGATGGTTTTAAACTAAAGGAGGGGAGTTAAAGATGTCCCTGCTCACTGCAGGGGGGTTGGACTGGATGACCTCTAAAGGTCCTTTCCAACCCAAAGCATTCCATGATTCTATGATTCTATGATTCTAAGTGTGGGTTGGCTGCCCTGTGCTGAAAACACGGGCTTATGCATTTGTGTCAGAGATTTCCACAGCCCGGGGGAGTGGGAGCTGCTGCTCAGACAAGGGCTGGGGATGCCGGGGACATCACTGCAGAACTGAAATGCTGCACAGGGTCCTTGCTGTGCAAACAGGGCACCTCCATAATGTGAGAGCCCCCAGGCAGAGGTGTGAAGACCACATGCGAAGCCAGAGGAGAAGCAGTGTGAGCAGGAAGCTCCTGCAGGTCTCGGCTCCCTGTTACGCTGGCATCAGACAGCGGGACTTTGTGGTGCATCTTTTATGGCACGGTGGGAGGCTGCAGTGTGCACACAAAAAGGGATGAGTCACTCAGGTCACTAATAAAAGGTCACAACATCCTCAGATTCAGCGAGAGGCGTTTATTTCTTCAGCAAAACAATTTCATTGCTAAAGTACCTTTGGCTACAGGGACAACAGACCTGACAAGTTATCTTATTTACCAAGGATATCGATCAGACTGGGGAAGGAATAGTAGATGCAATTTCCCAGGTGACCTGGGAAAAAATGGTAAATACACCTGGGACTGGGTGCCGTTGGTGAAGATTTTAATAAAAGAGAAAAATCTGAATCTTTGTCTATGCTATGCAGAGTGTTTTGGCATCTGGGAGACCAACAGCTTGTGAAGAAGAGCAAATCACATAAATAGAATAACATTTAGCGTGACTGTGTGAGAGCATCAGTCTAATATTATTCCTGCAGTGCATGCAGTTATAAATAGGTGATGCCATGTAGCGTGGGACCTGGGGAGAGCGAGAGCTAAGGAATGCATTTGCAGCTCGGCGGCAGCAGCACTGCACAGCTCGCAGCTGTAACACGCATTTGTATGTGCGTTACAGAGCGACTGCGGCTGCACCCTGCAGGCACGGATTTGTCCTGGAGGACTTGGTGAGCCCAGGCTTAATAGAGATGTGCCATTTTTGAGACCATCCCTCTAAATATCCCCCAGCAGTGAGCCCCCCGCATCCCTTGCCATCAGTGCTGCTCGTTGCTCAAGGCAGGGCAGTGAGAAACTCCTGGGAGCTGCTCTGTGCATCACGACCTGCGCTGCCATCTCAGCAACCTGGGAGGGGACTGTAGTTTGAATTTCACCCAACACCTCCGCTCTGCCCCAACCAGGAGATGCTCAAGTCAGATCCAGCTACCTGAAGAGCCCTTCGTGCCAGGGCGCAGCCCAGCCAGTGTGAAATTCTTCTGCTTGTTTGGGCTCATGGGCAAAACCTTTACCCTAAGGAGCATCAGAAAGCTCCCAGGCTTCTCACTAGCACCAAAGCTCCTCCTTGGAGACGCTGTTTCCATGCTGTGCAGAGGACGTCCAAGGACAGGAGACAGATTAGCTCTGTCCTGGCTGCCTTTGCTCTGATGCGGAGGTGTCACTCAGCAGAGGTGAGGGAGAACCGCACACCACAGCTCCCAGTCAGCGCTTACCAGCCCAGACCACCCTGCAGCACCACTGTGCCTCCGGTCCAGGCTGTTTAGGGTGAGAAGGTCCCATGGCAATGGGAAGCTGCTGGCACGGAGGAGAGCTCAGGGGCAGGTTTGTTGATTGTGATGCCAAGAGCCAGGAACTCTCACTGAATGAAGTGTTATTTGTTTGTGGAGGCAAAAATCCCCTTATAAAAGTGTGCAATGCTGGGATGGCAACACAGTGCTGTGCTGAGAGCCCAGAGGAGCCAGGGATGCAGAGAGCCCTTGGGATGCAGCTCATCTGGGTGCCTGTCCAAGACCCCAGCAGGTCTGCAATACCCAGCAGGAGCTGCTGCAGCCTCCCCAGGCTGCTGGGGGAAAGCATCTTTCTGTGTGCAAAGCAGAAACAACAGTCCCACTGCCATAGCCACTATCCCACTGCTCTGAGCTGGGAGGTGGGGAAGGGCTCTGGCACGTTTGCTCCAGGGCCAGCTGCAGGAAAGAGACACCAGTGGCACAAGGTGCACAGTGACGGAGAGGGGCTCCGGAGCTGAAATATTAGGGAGAAGTCTGTGTTTTAACCCACCTGTCCATAGGGATGAGCATGAGCCATCTCTCCATGGCTGGATTTTGTGGCCACAGCTGGTGGTGGAGGAACCAATCTCTGGGTGGGTCAGTGCCTCTTCCACCTCCTTGCCAGGGTCTCCATTTCATAACTCCTCATCCCCAGATTTACTGCCAGTAGCTCTGGTTAGCCCCAATGGGAGCAAACCCAGCAGCACAGAAGGCAAGAGGAGGGTTTATTTTCCTTTCCAGTGCCGCATGGGTGAGGAACAGAGGGTGGTTCACGCATGAACCCAAGTAGCAGACTCAGCCTGGGAGTATGGGGCAGCATCCTCTCCCAAAGGCACAGCACAGGGATGAGCGATGGACTTGTAGTTGCATCAGCATCTGCAAACCCCAGGCTGAGGGACAGCTCACAGCTTTCAATCTTCCTACATAAAGGGGACCATTCACATGTGGTTCCCCAGCCAGAAACCCAAAAAAGGCCATGCCCTGAGTCTGTCGCTTGGCCCTGTGTGGAGGTGCCCTGGGGGGATACCCAGATGAGCATCGTCTCCTGTCACTGTTCAGCGCCCCAGCTCCCACCCCAACAGACAGTCAAACAAGGGACCTAAAAGTTAGCTAAATATTTCAGAACCCAGAGAAGCCTCTGGTTTATTTTCCCATTTAGCTCAGGTGGTTTGCCTGCCTCCAGAAAAGCTTAGTGTTAATTTGATTCCTGTAACTGATTCATGGCAGATCTGGCGTCCTGATGCCCAGAACAGCTGTGATTCCTGTGCCGCCATTTGCTCTGCCCCAGGGACACTGCACAGCCCCTGAGCGTGGCTGGAAAGAAAGGACCAGGGCTGGAGCAGGGCACAAACAGCTGGGCCAGGCGCACACAGGAACGTTTTTGCATTTGCAATTCAGAGAGGATGTGTCTCATCTCCCCAATTAATCCTTCCAGAGAAAAGTCTGGAGAGAAGCAGATGGAAAATCTTTGCATACAAACAAGACTTAGTAAAATCTGCAATTTTGAGGTAGAGGAAGAAGTGTGGCCCTAACATGGTGCTTTCACCACAAAAGAAAACAAATATTTTCATTTTGTTGTACTCATTCCACACTGGGAACCTGCTGCGCTCTCTGGCATGGTGCAGCTGGGAGCATTTTCACAGGGGAATTCACAGCTCCCTTGGCTGGGAAAACGCTTGTGGCCCCAAAGCCGGAGCCGCTTCTGGCCGGCAGAGGCTGGTGGCTGGGACCAGCCTGTGGAGCATTGCTAGCAGGGAAAGAAAAATGCATCTTGGTGGAATCAAACACTGCATTGAAATAAGTTGGTGCCTGGCTGGGAAGCTCAGTCAGCATCTCAGCGCCGGTTCCCTGAGCTTCAGAGGCAGAACAGGAAAGGACATCTTGAGTTTTACTAATAAATGCACTTTTCCCCACTTGAATTGCTGGGGCCAATTTGTTTCCTACCAGGTTATTTTTAGCATCAAAATGAGCCATTTGCTGTAAACTGTCTGCCTGGGAAGCAAAGCCCCGGGCCGGCAGACAGGGCTGCTGCAGCTCCTGCGCCACGAGGTCACCGCCCCGGCTGCTGGCACAGCAAAATCTCACCCAGAGCATGGTTCAGCTAGCTGTTGGGACGGGAGCCACCACCATTCCTCCCTCAAGCACACCCAGGCAGGCACGCACGCACGCTGCCAGAGCTGGGAGCTGGCAACTGGCAGCAGCTGCCTCCTGCCCAGCCAGCCCGTGGTGCCCTGCAGTGGGACCCACTGCCCTGCGGCTCCCCTGTGCCATGGGACCTGGGGACCCAGTTAATGAACTGACTACACGGGCCTTTGGCACTGAAGCCACCCGCAGGACTCCTGGCAGGGGCCATGGCACTCCCCGGGTGCCACGTGGGTTATGTGCCACACAGCATGCCAGAGCCCATCGCTTACACGGGGGTGTCCCACAGGAGCCCTACAGCGGTTCAGGAGCTTTCCCATCCCCACGGTGCAGTGCTGAGGCTGCCTTGTAGGACAGCGGCGAAGCTGTCACTGGGACACACTCCTCCGAGAGAGCCTCGCATATTTGCAATTCATTCCCAGACCCTTTGGCCCCCCACCCCTGACCTTCCTGGCAACCCTGTGGGCTGTGATGCTGGAAAGTCATTTATAGCAATGCGACGCTGACGTGGTAGGAGCAGAGGCGCGCTCAGGATCAGGCTCTGCTCTCTGTTTGGCCAAGGGTTTGACGTGGCCATGTTTCTATGGTGAGTGTGCAGTCATGGCTGTGGCAGCTCATCTCCAGATTAACCTTCCTGGGGAGCAGGACCCTTCTCCAGACATGTTCCCAAAGCCTCTCTCCTTCGTCACTGGGGTTCAGTGGTTCCTCACAGGGACCAGCCCACCCCAGCACTGGCAGCAGCACCACAGAGCCTCCCACCCCCAAGCCCCAAGCCAAACTGGTTGCCAGCTCTGATTTAACAGGCTCTCAGCAAATATTTCCACAAATTATTAAGCAGGGGCATTATTATTTTATCTTATTATTTTATTATTAAAGCCAAGGTCCTGAAACCAAATAAATGAACCAACTAAAGCAGCTGAGATCAAGAACTTGCTAAAGCAGAGCAGCACCTTGCCCGTTTGGTTGTGGTCCAAACACTTTATGGCAGGTACTTTGTGCCTGGCTGATGTTCAACTGACAGCTTTCCAAGCATATAAAAAACTTATTAGGCTGAAAATAGAGTTTGTGACCATAAACTGTCAAGAGCACTCTCAGCATTTCCAGCCCAGGTCTGCTTCGTGTACAACCACTGGCAGATCAGGCTGCCAGAGGGAGCAGGGGTGGGGAGGATGGGGCTTTGCGGCCCCTTGCAGGACCTGCTTTGGGTAGGAAGGGTAATTGGGGAAGGCTCACTAATGGGCTGTGGGGTATCAGGAGGAGGAACAGCCAAGGTTTATCATGGCTGTTACCAGGCAAGGTGGTTGAAGACAGTCATATGTGAAGCTGTGCCCACCTGCCCTGGGGTTTGAAACCTGCAAGCCACATTCATGGTGACCACTGCATTTGCAAACAGTTTATATCCAACACTTCATTAATTCCCTTGCTCAGCTTCCAGATTACAAAGCAGAGCAAAGTGCCTGCAGCCGCCCAAGTTACAAAGAGTCAGGGAGGGAGGCAGCAGGGAAATCCCAGAGACGAGAGAAAGCCATGAGGTTCCTGAGCCTCCAATAACCCAGAGCGTGGCCTGTAGGACAGAGACAAGTTAGCTCTGGCAGGCAGGAGGATATTTTACAGGAAGATTTATGGACTCATGGGGCAGAAGCAAACATCGCTATATCCAGCCTGGATCCGGTCAGGGACTCTGTGTCCACAGAAGAGGGCATCGCCGTGCTCCTCTCACGGAGAGGAGGGATCACTCCCTGTGCCTGGCTCACGGTGCCACCTGGCCTGGGACAGTCGGGCAGTGCTTGGAGTCCCACTCTCGTCTGGGCAGCTGCAGCTGGTTGTTATTCATATCTCGGTATCTAATCCTTTTTAGAAATGAACAAGTGCATTGCTTTAAAAATATCCTGTGGCATTGCGAGGCTATAATCTCAGTTTTAAATGGCGTTAAAGCCAAAATAGCTGATGCTTTTACTAAGGCAAAAGAAAACATCTATTTGGTCTTTAAAAATAACCAAAAGAAGCAGAGCACACCAGGATGGTCCCCAAGCTCCCAGAGTGCTGGAGCACCTCGCAGCCGAAACATGGGGAAGGGACTGACGCCTGCCAGACCCCGTCGTCAGCCCTGGCTGCCACCCGTGGATAGGTGGGCAGTGCAGCCGGAGGTGCCACGGCAGCCGGTACCGCATGTCCTCCTAACGTTGACCCCTTTGCTCAGGGACCAGGAGCTGTTGGCCCAGGCCAGCGCAGACCGAGGCAGTGTTGATGCCCAAAGCAGCTTGAGCAAAGCTGGCGGGATGCTCCCACCTCTCCCCACATACGTTGGGCTGCAGGACCAACTCAAACAGACCCACACTGCTGGTCCCTATTTAGCATCTTTTGTCTGAGATGGTTAAGCAGCTTTGCTTATTTCAATCCTTCAAAACTAGAAAAGCTTTTTAACAAATTCCCCTCCAGCCTGGAATTAGTAGATGTGGGCCAGTTAGACACATTAATTAGGCACTGGTTTAAGCACAGATGAGGTTTGACTTTGTTTACCAACCTCAGAAGGAAGCAGCTTCTCAAAGTTCACCTCCGAAGGACTGAACAAACAAGGTACGTTTGTTCCTGGTCACAAGCACCTTACAACAGAAACACATCACTTCGACTTCTATTTTATTTTCAGAGCTCTTGCTTTCTCTCTGCCTCCCCATGCAATAAAAATGAGACATTCAATCTCATAATGCAACTTCTCACTGGAAATCAATGATAAAGTACATTATCTTGCCTTGCCTGATCCTGCGGCTCCTGCCTGACCTTTCTGAAGCACAGCGAAGTCGGGGGAAAGGCAAAGGTTGAACTGAAGGAGCTTCCCAGTGTGCCTCAGGAGGGACTGCCCTGCACAACAGCGATCTGACAGAGTTTGGTCTCGCTCATGCCCCCGTGCTCGCTGCATGCAGGAAAAAGCAATGCATGAGCAGTAAGACGGCAGAGCAGGCTGATTTCAGCACCATCTTAATTATGAAGCCTAAGACCCTGTTCAGAACACAGGCTGTGTGCATTACTGCCGCACAATCCTGGTTTCATCAGCGCTGGATTTGTTACTGGGAGCATTTCTTGTTATGAGATGGAACCTGCTACCCTTGTTCCTGCTGAGCAGCATTTATTCCACAGGGGCCTGTGACCTGCATGAGGTCAAAGTAAACCCCAAAAGGAGAAACCAGTGATGTCCCAAGCCCCCATGGGAGTGATCAGCAGCCGTTTCATTGTGCCTGTTGCTGAATGAGACCCTCTTCCAACTCTGCTCCATCGATGGCATCCCTTTTTCCAGAAAAAGGATTTGGCTGAATCTCTGTAACTCCCAGCGTAGCAGGGAAAGGCCGTGCTGAGGGAAGATCCACGGCACAAGACACTGCCACGTGAGGATTTCTTCTGGAGTCAGGAGGAGACCCAAAGAGGACAGGGCTAGCAGAAACCATGCTGAGGAAGTGCTGAGAGATGATCATACTGCGGGGGCGGAGATGGCCCCCCTGCCCCAAATGGCCCCAGCCAAGCGAGGGTGAGATCCCATCCACAGGCCCCTTCCCTATGTAGGTAGTGCTTTGAGAAGGCTGTGCTCTACCATCTCTGCCCAAGCGCTGCTGGCTGTCATCGCAAGCAGATGTTTGGAAACAAAATGTGAAGGATTTAGGTAGCCCATGACCATCTATAATTGATGCTGCTGCTAAAGGAAACTGTGCAAGTAGCTTGTGCTGATCTTCTCCTATGGCTGGAGAGCATCTCCCAGGGTTTTGCATGCTTGAACCTGCACTGGCATGCTGGCCCAATATCTGCACAGAGCAGCTGGCTTTGGGCAACATGCTACAACATCAGCTTCATGCTCCAAATATTACCTGGGACACCAGAATTTGACATGCAATGAGCTCAATTAGCAGCACTGTGTCCTGTCTTCAAGGTGGGATGTCATTGCTGACCAGTGGAAAAAATTGCCAGCAGCTGGATGGCAGCAAGTGAAGCGTATCTTCTCTAGCAGGCAGCCCCCACATTGCTCTGGGTCTGGAGGATTGACAGCATCCCAGGCCCCATTAGCAGGGCTGCAAATGACACCATGGAGAACGTAAACCAGACACATTCCTCCAGCGGAGATTATGCTGTGTGATTTAGGAGGCTGCAAGTGCTATGATGTCAAACAGCAATCCACCGACAGCTTGTGCTGCTGGTGATGGATGCCGGAGCCTGTATTTTTTCTTCAATAACAACTTTCAGTAACAGTGCTGGCACAGAGGCTCGGCAAGGAGGAGGGAAGTGGCAAGCGTCCAGGGTGAAAAAGAGTTCATGATTACAGCAGGAAAGGGCACTGTGTCCCTCGTGCTGGCCATGGAAATGCAGAGGACAGGGCTGGAAGGGGCTCCAGGAGGGCATTGAGTCATCCCCTGCTCTGGGAGATTGTCCTGGTTCTGGCTGGGTTAGAGTTAATTTTCTTC
>VYZW01033842.1:12668-32825 GCA_013401315.1 Balaeniceps rex
CTTGAACTTACTGATTTTGTGCTGCTTTTAAACATCTTGTCTTTCCCCACATACTAGAAGTGCATCTGTGTAGGATATATCTTTCTTATCTTTTTTCCAAAAATGGTTTGTAATGTTATTGCACACTTTCCCCAATGCAGCAGGGAAGTGACTGAATTTTTACTGGTGAAAAATGATTCCTATATAAACTTTGATCCTGCAGTTCATTATTCTACTGTCAGTTTGGTTTGTTTTTCACTCTGGGCCACTGTTTTCTTGATTGCTTCAAGCTTGCAAATTACTCTGTTCCCAAGACCCACTGAACAAAAAGATAAAGACAACAGGGACAGAAGTCAGTTCTGGCACAAGAGCTAGACAGCAAGATTTTCTCCGTGGTATGGATACCAGCGATACTTTTTCAATAATTGGATCAGGACTTGGTACTGCCTGGACTGTCTGTAAATCAGGCTGCATTGACTAATTTTCTGAAAATACTTCAACTTTAAAATAAAATACTGAACTTCAAGTGTTGTGATCTTTTCCCAACATGTGTGGGAAAACATATGGAAAACTTTGAAAAGCTGAACAATTTTTGTATTTATAGCTTTCATGATAAGTGCAGAGTAGATAGGTATTATGGGAAAAAATATCTACATTAAAACAAACAAACAAGAATACTTTTCCCCATCCGTTATTTTTGCTTCACTTCCAAATGCTTGTATAAACATAAAGAAATAGGCAATCTCTTCCACTTGTAATTAGATATTTTAAATATTATTGTTATGATTATGTATTTTATATACAACAACAGCAGTGGCAGCCTGTTTAGACTGTTTTTTTTTTCCTCCTCATGTTGAGCTCTCTTTAGGAAAATGTGCTCTAACTGAGTTGGAAAAAAAATCTCTTTTCCCACTGATGATAGCAAAATTTTGGAAGCTGTCAAATAGCTAAGAAGAGAAACTTCATCCATGAAAATACCTTTGCTCAAAAGATTGTTTTAGTCCTAGCCCATGGTCTTTCCTGTTCCTCCTACTCTGGCTTCCCACAGGATATTCCTGTCTCAAAGACTTACTTTAAAATAAATAAATAAACACCATTGTAAGTCTTTATTTGAAAAAGAATCATGGAATACAAGAATGCGTATTTATTTAATGAGACTCAGCAGTACACTTCAGGTTATTTTGTTCCTGCATACAGCTTTTTTCATTAGCATGGACATTCAGATTACAAAGGTGTCACTGCACAGCGTTATGCACAATTGATTTCATTTGTCTGCTGTCTGTTGAAAGTTAATACAGTTCATCTAACTGTAAGCATTGCTCAGTGATGTACAGACAGAATCACTATAGTTTCAAAAAAATCCACCTCCTAATAAAGCAAATAATCTTGCTGTGTTCTCTTGCACTGAATTTTTGTCTGCTTTAGAAAGGTTGTTATGACCCATGATATATTGATGGGTAACTGGGGCACAGAGAATGTCTCACGCAAAGGTGCTACTCCAAATGGTTTCATTCTTAGGTACTTTTCCATTTTCATTTCAAGTAAATTGCTATATAGTTAATCCAGGACTTAACTAACAGTTTATTGATGGTGGGGAGAGAATGCCAGAAATAAGGACTTCTACTCTTTAGCTCAGGATGTGTTTTAACCCTTGTCTGACATATGCAGTATGGTTTACAGGAATACATGGCTATTTCTTTGGATTCTATAATTAAAGACTTAGGAATACACATATGCTCAAAAAACCCCTCTCCTAGTTATTGCTATTTAATATGAATGTAAATTCCCCTTTCTAGATGCCTAAAAGCTGGAGTTATAAAGCACAGTCCTTTCTGAAGATAGATGTATACCTGGAAAACAGTGGTCCTGTATAGTATAAGGATGGCTTAATCTTTTTTGTGAAGGTGAGTTTACACCCTTTTTGCTGCCCATGGACCCCTATTTTATTCAAACTTCTATATCTTGCTCCTGGAGTCAATATTCTCCTTGTGGGAATATAATGAAAATGTTAAATGTAATGCTGATTTTTCTTTTTTGGCATGACACTTAAACCAACATTCTTCTCCAGAGTTTTGAAAAAGCCTTTTGTTTCTTTTTCTTCCCCAAACAATTTGGTTATTTAACTGTGCTATTATTCTATCCATAATCTGTTCCTCCTTCTCTAAAGCTGATCCATCAACTAAGAAGAAAACAATCTCAATCTTCTGCAGGGAAAATATAATTCAAATGACCAGTTTGTCCATCATTCTTATGTTAAAACAATCTTATCACATTTGGTTTTGCTAATGCAGCAAAATTGTAGAATAAGAGTCAATCATACAATACATGTTATGTGAAAGTTATCCATATTTTAAATGTTCTGAGCAATAATATAATTGAATTTAGTTATGATCGGATAGACTTAATACGACATTACTATCAGTGAAGTAGATAGTTCTGTCTGCATCTTCATGAATTTTCAGAAAATGACATTTGAAGGATTTATTCTTATCTGACAGCATAGATCTGGTGCTGATATCTAGTTTATCTACATGTACAACTTCTTTTGTATAGGTGTGTTGCTAGGTTATGGTAATATATGCAAAATTACTTCTAACTAGTTAGGTACCAAGATGTAGTGTTCATATGTGATGACTGTAGGGTCAGATTCTGATCTCCCTTATACTTGCTGACATATTAAACCTAACAAGGATGACTAGGTATAACTGAGGATAGAATTTGTCTTGTGTTTTTTTACATTTTTTTTGACACTTTCCTTTCAAACATTGACTAAGCTAGCTGTTAAATTTAAGTAAACTTATTAGTGTGAGGCTGTATGCAATGTACTGTAGATGAGGATTGGGGGAAAATGCAAAGGAATAAAAGGAAATTTTTCAACACATGACCTGGCACGTGCAGGTGAAAAGGTTGGGAATGGGAGGGGCTCTTCTAGCAAATTTTTTCTTCAAACCTGGTTTAAAGCTGTTTCATACACAAAGATTAATGTGTAGGTCCACTGTGATCACCTAGTATGACATCCTCTGTAATAAAGAATCCATGAATTAATTTCCTTTCCATCTGTAGACTGTCTTTCAAAAACTAGCCAAACATGTCTAGCTTCAAATTCTGCCTATTAATCTCATTGTGAGTTGGTTTTATGGATTCAGGAGACTACTTTTTAAACTTCTGCTCTACGTGGGCAACAGAAATTTAATAAGGTATATAGAATGCGATCAGGTAATGCTTTGTCCTTCAGTTCTTTAAGTCAGACTGATCATCTTTTGACTTTTAGCAGTGAAACATGTCCATTTTTTGTATGTCCTTGAAACTTTCCTGTGAGGTCTTTGCAATCTATAACATCCCTGAAATGTGCTCAGATGAAAGAAGTTAGCATTCCAATGCTAACCGCTGCCAAATGCAGATGCAATCTGACCTCCCTGCTACTGCTTCACCTTCTGTAATTATACACCCAAGGATCACCTTTTTGACCCTACCATTGCAATTGCCTCTACCATCAGCAATTCCTTTTCAAAGGCTGCATCTAAGCTTACCTGCAAGAGAACACCAGGAGACACCCCAGATCCTGCTTGCTCCTTGGATAATGAGATCGAGATCCTGTGCTTAGATTTCACCTACATGGAGACAGGGACGTGGGAAATGGCTAGTGCATATCCAGATAGCATGCTAATGGGAAGTCAGGATGCGGCAGGGGCCAGCACCTGCATCTGGGAATTCAGAAACACTCCTGGACTTTAGATTCCAGATATAATCAAAGAAATTTCTTCCTGGATTTACCTCTTTCATTGTTAGATTCTGGGTATATTTCCTGAACTGCTTACTACTTGTTAAACAAAATCTGGGTTTTGTCCTCTGCATTATTTACTTTTTTGCTGTGTTACCTTTTATCAACAGTGATTTTGTTTTAGTTCAGATAACTTCTAAAATTTCTCTTAAGTGTAAATATATAAATAAAAAATATATTTAGTAGGACTTATGTAACACATCTCAAAATGTAACACAGTGTAACTTTTTAATCCTGTTTTTTTTGGTGTGCCATGTCCATTTTATATTCCTTTAATTTAATCAGAATGTCCTGCATTACCAAGCATCCTGGTTTTGGCTAGGATAGGGTTAATTTTCTTCCCAGTAGCTGGTATAGTGCTGTGTTTTGGATTTAGTATGAGAATAATGTTGATAACACACTGATGTTTTAGTTGTTGCTAAGTAGTGCTTACACTAGTCAAGGACTTTTTCAGCTTCCCATGCTCTGCCAGGTGCACAAGAGCATGAGGGAGGGGGCACAGCCAAGATAGTTGATCCAAACTGACCAAAGGGCTATTCCATACCATATGACGTCATGCTCAGTATATAAACTGGGGGGAGTTGGCTGGGGGGCAGCAATCGCTGCTCAGGGATGGGCTGGGCATTGGTCAGCGGGTGGTGAGCAATTGCATTGTGCATCACTTGTTTTGTGTATTCTTTTAGCATTATTATTATTATTACTATTATTGTTGTTGTTATTATTATTTTCTCTTCCTCTGCTGTCCTATTAAACTGTCTTTACCTCAACCCACAAGTTTTACATTTTTTTTTCCGATTCTCTACACTATCCCACCCAGGGAGGGGGGCAGGGTGAGCGAGCAGTTGTGTGGTACTTAGTTGCCGACTGGGGCTAAACCACAACACCGTCAGATGCTTGTGCTTGTGCATTTGTTAACTAAACTTTTAATCTTTTAGACAAAAATAGCAAGTTAGTCTGACAAGGGTTGCTTTTATAAACCTTTGTTGATTGGCATTAATTGCCTTCCATATCATTAATTTTTTATTAACCAGGTCCCATATTATTCATTGCATTATTTTGTCTGCTTATTTCAGTCTGACAGCCCTATAATTACTTAGGTTATACCACTTAAGTAGTGGCACACTTTTTCTTCCCCAGGTCTTTCAGAGCTTTCACGGTGTCCCAAGATGTACTAGAAGTGAACAGTGGTGGTCCAGACAGCTCCTTTCTATGATACTTCTTTAAAAGTTCTTTTACACAAGTTTTCCAGACCTGCTGATCCTACACATGTTTTTTAAACTAGTGTTCCATGTTTCCTTACTAATAGCTGAAATAAAAATCACCATTCAAATCTCATCAAGCTTTTCACAAGGGCACAAGAGATTTATTTACTGAACAGTTCTGCCTTTCCTAAGGTCTTACCGTTATTAATGAAATTCTACCAGCTCTAATAATAAACTAATGCCACTGTTGGAATTTTTTTGTTTCTAAAAAGTCCCCTCCATTCTCTTGCTCTTATCTTTGTTGACTATAGATTTTTCCAGGAGTTATTTTGATTCCTTCACCCATTTTCTACAAACCCAGTTTTCTGATTTGTATTTACTACTAGTATTTTTCTTTTTTCCATTCTGTTGCATTTTAAAGCCATCAGTAATCACCTCTAAATTAGGTTGTTTTATTATTTTTTTAAGTTATCCTTTGTCTTCTGAGTATTAATAAAGTTCCAGTTATCATTCATGTATTTCTGATTATTTTCTATCCTCTCTGATGGTGTTGCACATATCTATTTTAAGACTGGCTTATTTATTTTGTCTAGATCAGCAAATTTAAGTAGTACTGATAAGGACTTTGGTGTGTTCATGTGATTATGGCAAGAACACTGTACTGAAAACACTATTGTTCTTTATTTTTGTGATCAGCTGTTATCTAAGTCAGGGCAGCTAATAGAATGTTCTTCCATGGCTTGTTTAGGAAGTCATCGAAATTGTCTGTGGTGTGTCTAGAAACAATAGCTAAATAGAAGTCTAGTGTGTGCCATCCTAATGTGCTGTGTGCTCCTGGGATCTTATTCAGAACTGACACATCACTTGTATGCTCAGAGCTGACATGACTCTGCGTAGCATCGCACTGTGCTGTATGAATCGACTCTAAGGTACCTAACGTTGAGGAGTGTGCCACCCATATGGCTTCATTTCTGATAGAAAAATATGTCTCAAGTGAAAAATATGGAAATATCTTTCAGATAAACATCTTTATTTTCTAGGCTACCCTCATTCCTATGTACAATACAGTCAAGGTTTCAAGCCAGGAAATGGCTGGGTATTTGACTAATATGTCATAACTGTAATGAAAACAAATCTTTTTCAAAGGTTTGCTCAACAGTTACAGACGGAATGCCCATAGGCTCAAGGAACAACAGCAGCAGTCCATGATGCTCATTGTTAGACAGCGTAGTAAATGCGGATTTCAGATTCGCAAATGATTCATGTTTGGTGATGAGACCTTTTATAATAATCACTAGGCTATTACTTGAGACTTGTTGGGATGACATCTTAAAACTCAGTCCTGCCATATGAACATCACCTTAGCATGTAAAGGTCTCCATGGGTGATGGAGGACTGGTCCAGCATAGGGTCAGAAGCAGCTTTAATCAAACAAGTTATTTTCTTCAAAGAAAGGAAGAAATCCCATGCTTTGTACCTTGCAGGCCGACATGAGTTTATCAAGTAGTGCCTTCTTGCCTTAAAAAAAATCTTTGTAATTTTTTTTTTTTGTTATGAATGGGGGCTCCATCCTGCTCCATACCTTGTCTTCAGCAAGTGATGGGGCAATGTCCTGAGGAAAGTCCAGTAAAACTTACAGAAGCTGCAAGGTTTCCTTGTATAATCTACCAGGTTACTGGCTGAAGGAAGAAATACTGTTTTCTGCTATTATTCTAAGGCTTTACTACCAACACCGGGACAGAGGGGTTTTTGAACCAAAGTGAAGTGTGACCTCCTCTTCCTACTTCCTACTTCACAAAAAATCCAAACCTAAGCCACTGTTTAAATTCTATGTTTCTTTTTAATCTATGAAGTAACTTAACTCTGATGTGTCTAGTGATTGACTGGTAACAAACTCAGTCTGTTTAACATTAAGTTACTTGATGGACCACCATATGGAGCTAAGGGGAACTGAGCTTGAAACAAACAGAAAGGAAGTGGTTCCTTCTGCAATGGACAACAGATCTGGGAGGCTCATCACCAAAGGACCCTGTGCGTGCAAGGAGCTTGCCCGGGATCAAAAAAATCCTCTGAGATGAAAACAGATGTTGGGAGAGTACTGGGGAGGTGGTGAATTAGCACATATGCTTGTTTTGAGTTTATTCTTCTGTAGTTATTCAGTAATGCAACTGTTTGAGACAGGACACGAGAGAGATGGACCCTTTGTCAGTGGACCTTTAAGACAGTGCAGCTCTCTTAAATTACATCTTAGAGGTCATGGAGACAACAGTCAGTACCTTTGTTTCATGTCATCACCAGTGCCTGATCTCTCTTGTGAGAACTCATGGCCAAAAACTCTGACTAAGTTAATTTAGCCTTGATCAGACACATGCTTGTTAAAAAAATCCATTTTAAGTTTTTGGGAGCTCTCCTGAAAATACACATGGATTATACAGTGAACACAGAAGAGGTGCTCTTCTCCATATGCTCCATCCCTGGGGAGTGGTGCAGTAATTCTGTGTTCCCAAAGGAAAACAAAGTCCCATTTCCATTTACCTTCCCTTCAATATATCTGTGTTTGTGTGGGTATACGACGTGGACTTGGGTGGATGCAGACGCATACAACGTTTTTCAAAATGAGATTTTTTGCCCAGGCTTAAAACTGTAGTATGTCTTCTGACAGTGAGTTATAACTTACTCTGAAATTTCACAGATTTCAAATTAACATCCTCTGGAGTAAGAGGCTACTCAACATCACGCAGAGTAGTAGCATTGAGCTGGATAGCAAGCCCATGTTAATGAGTAGGGATTCTGTGAGAAACGTGGTACTGGCATAATGAACAAAAATCTGTTCGTGTCTGAGACAATAGTTTATTTTTCAGTCTTCCTTTACTTTCCCCTCTTTGGACTAAAATAGGCAGGTATGATTTTTTGTTACTACCAACCAGAGAAGTAGCTTAACTGGAAGATTCTCCTTTTGGAATTTATGCCATGCTGAAACATATTTCCTTGCCTTGTCAAGCAGTGCATCTCAAATGAGACCCCATCTCCTATAACAAAAAAAACATGTATTGCAATGGAAATCAATCTACATTCATACCATAGAAAGTGGGATGCCAGCAATGACCCACCTGACCAGATTAATCTGCCTACTCCAAAACTGTCAACGAGTATGGAGTTATTCAAAGAGAAGTCTTAAAGAAATAGCAAACCTCTTCACATTTTGCACTCCCTTTCTTAAATGTTGCTTGTCTAACTGATGTTGGAAGGGTCATAATGGACACTGTTAGTAAAAACTTCCTTCTTAAAAGGGGGAAAAAAAAAGCAAGCAAGATATCTATGAAAATTGCAATAATTTAAATTGGGCCTTCTGAACTGTCCAAAAAATCTGAATTAACTTAATTATTCCTAGTGTTCAGCGCCTATGAATAACATCTCAAGGAATACTAATTTTGATGAATCTTTTCTAAAAATAATCACTTGATGTTTAACCATAGTGAATTGGAACATCTCTATATGGGAGAAAAACTAAAACATTCAAATGAACTTACTGAATCATTCTGCTCAGTGCTGTTATATGGATTGGAGATTTGTGATATGCTTGTGCACAAATAAAACACATTCACATAAATTGACACACACATGTGCATTTCTTTGCATGCGTGCATGTATATACATATACATGCATACCTCAGGAGTTATTGCATGCTTCATAACTTTGCACTCTCACTTTGAAAGCTCAGGTTGAATGGTAATGTATTGATCCAAGGCTGATGTGAAGGGATTAATACCTTTCCTGATTTTTGACAGGAAGAAGGAAAATTTATGTTCGTAAAAAGCTAAACCATACATTTTACTGAAAGTGACACATGCAGAAAGGTTTTATGAAAATGAGGCTGTCATTCTTTTCTGATGAAGTTCACTATCACATGGCATCAAATTAGTCTTTTATAGATTAGTGTTTGTGGTGTTGGCCCATAATGGTTTGTGGCTGTTTTCTTATAACGAAGTAAACTCCTGTGAAACACAGAACCAGCCATGAGTGTTACAACCGCAGCAGCTAAAATAAGTTCTGCTATCTGATAGTGTTGCCCTGGGGTGATTCTTTTGGGCCAATTAAACTGTGCTGGCAACTATTCCTTCACTGCCACGTGTCTGCTGCCAGTCAGCACTGATTGAACTGGTGGCACCTAAAGGAAGCCCATCAATGTGACTCCAGAACCTCAGGTGCCCAATGGGAAACCTCTCTGTAAGGAAAGCAGAGAAATCTATCAAGGACACATTCTTATTTCTGCATCACTCTTTGAAGTTTTAGGGAATACTTGGAGTGCTGGGAGGGATTAAGTGTCTGTTGTCAAAGACCAGCAAGCTCTTCCCTCAGAAAGACTTGAAGAACATATCACTTCTGAAAATCAGACATTTGTTTCCTTAATATTGGGGCTACAGGTCTAAATTTAAGTATTCCTGTTTGGCAGTTCCCATAGCAATCTCTGTTCTTGGCCCTTCCATAGGGCAGGTATGCCCTCACCTCTTGTGACAATTCTCACTGGGCTAGTGTCCTCAATAAGATGATGGGACCTGAACTCCACTGACTCCACGGAACCACACAAAGCTAGTTATATCAAGACCAGATAAGATAGTTTATAACTATGCTTAACTTTATCAACTACATTGTAATACAGAGGTTTCAACTTTTCTGCTAAATCATCTCCCTTGTGCAGAGACGGAGGCTGTTCCTTATGGAGGGAAGAGCAGGAGGGATGGAAGCAGTGACTCCAGGTTCTAGGGGTCCTGCAGGTTTCGGGATGGCATTTGCCACAGGGATAAGCAGCGTCCTTGTCTCTGGGTTTTGTGCAGGGCACAGATTCTTCCTTCCTACTTCCAAGACCAGCTGAGTTCAAAACACAGACGGTGCTCATCATGAAAATATGTTAATTTACCCCTGTGTAAGAGGTAGCTCCTACCCCTATAAAAACTCAAGGCCTCCTATCCCTGTTGAACTGGGTGTACTCTTAGTCTGAAAACCTTTGTCTTAAAGGGAGGAGAAGCTAATGCACTTGCTGTCAGGATGCCATGTTCTTTCAAACCCTCCATGCTGTATTTAAGGGTATAACTGAAATCTGTGGTCTGACTGATATTTACAAAGATGAAGAGTGGCTTTCTTAATACTCTTTCTCCCCTAAGCACTAGGGTGATAATTCTCCTGTCCAGTCACTGTCCAAACTGGTCTCACTTCTGTTTTTTCCTAAACATTGAGGTTGAAGACCAAAAAGATTGAAGGGATACAATTTCTTTTGTTACCTCAAAAAATGTTATTCTCTTAGGTAAAGAGCTACTATGAAACTTGAAATGTTTTGTTGCAACAGTTATCAGTACATTAAAAAAACATCTTTACACAAACATCTTGTTTTTTTCTGGATTGAAGACAAATGTTAAGAAATGTTAAGAAATAACATGTTTGTCCCAGAAAATTGGTAGAGGGTTTTGCCTTTTTAATAGAGATTCAGGTTTCTTTTAGCCCTTTCCGAAACTAAATTTTTAATGCATTTAAATCTCTCCTTAGTAATCCTTTCCACAGTACTTACAATAAGTTTTAAAGCTGATAATCCAAAGAGTTTTGGAAACCTAATGTGAATTGCTCAAATGACAGAATGACAGCGTTAACCATATAAATCATGCTAGGACTAAATGGTGTCTTTTTATTCAAAGAGACTTCCTTGTATATTATCCTAAACTGTACTAACAAGCAATATCCTTATCTGACATAATTTATACTGTTATGATCTTTGTCATATCGTATACCCACCATCCACTGTTTCCTTCCCATTTTTTTTAATTTATCATTTCAGTCTCTAGGTTGGCATCCTGTCTCATCAGTACTGACTTCTTCCTGGCTGCATGAGCGATTCCCTTGCACATGGTACCTTTGCCTACAGACAAAATTATTGCCCTGCAGAAAGTGTGTTGTAATCAGGCCCCAAAGTTCAACAGCTACATTTGAGGTCAGACTCTGCACATGGGGAAGACATCAGAAAAAGACAGCCGCTCCCAAATTATAGGGTCAAGTCCTCATCTTGTCATTCAGCCAATAGCTACATCCATATTAACAGACTAAATAGGGACAAAGAAAGTATGGGTTTGAGCATGACTGATGTCTCTGATTGTACATACTGCTTGATTATCAACATGCTTACTGGCAGGTTTTTGAGCCATGTCAGCTGGCATTTTCCTAGGTCATGGCCAGACCTGACATAAGGAACACTACTCCTGGGAGGCAATATGGATAAGGTCCCCCTTCTTTGGAAGGTGGAGGGAAAGAGCATTTCCCATGCCACTTTCGTCTCAGGGTTTGCCCCCCCCCGCCTTTATTTGCTAGTGTAAGTGTAGTTTGCATCCAGAAAAGTGTAGTCTTTCTGAACACCCCTCCATCCTACATTGTCCAACAAAGACAACAGAAGAAGAAGTAATTTTCTGCCAGGATGAACAGGAGAGGAAATAATTTGCTACTCAGGCTATCAGCCCTCTCTGGAGCAAATGTGTAGTGGAGTCATGCTTGAGGCCTCCTCCTAAGGTAAAACACAACATGCTGGGTGTACACAAACCTCATGTTACAACTGTCTTCTTGCTTTATGTGTTTTTGGTTTTTGGTGTTTTTTTGTTGTTGTTGTTTCATTTTGGTTTGTTTTTCTTAAGATTAACTAATTATGTCCAATTAACCCATTTGTGCAACATAAAAATATGAAAGTCAAATATTTAGGTACAAGCTGGGAAATTTCTTAATTATTGTGCACATACTATATCCATGTGACAATTTTGGTTGTAAAGCCACTACATTTATATCATATTTTAATTAAATCTTCCTTTTAAAAATGTTAAACAAAATATCCATACATGCCTACTCTTGGGATTACTGACTTTTATTACCTTGAGAATGTCATAGAGGCAATTTATGAGAAAATTCAATGTTTGGTTTCTTTTTATTCCCTTTGCGATCCTGGTTTTGATAATTATTATTAAAGTACTGTTCAGCTTAATGGCTTTGCAGTAAAAAATAACAATGCAGTGGAGAGAAAAAGAGATTTATTGGAACCACAATACAAATAAAAAGGTTATTGCCAAGTTTGGTGTTTTTCTAAAAGCTATGTCTATACTAGTAAATAAAATGGGCCAGAGACTGTTCTCTCTCCCTGAGGACAAATGATTTGGTACAACCCACATTTATACAGCTAAACTCTCTTAACTCTCAAAACAAGGTAACTACATCCAAACTGCCTATTGGGAGCAATCCTTAGAGCACGCCATCCCCAAATCTTGCTCCAGGACTGTTTGGGATGGTGTTAATTGGTTTACATCCAAAAGTCTGCCAGAAACTATGCTAACAGGGTGGATGCTTCTGTGTCCTTGCACAGACTCTGTTGCTTATTAGTATAGTCATGGCCTTATTTCTACAGAAAACTGATCTCACAGCACAGTCAGTGATCAAGGGCTGTGGTAACTGCTCATGGCACTTGTTCAAGTTCCAGCTCACTACTAGGACTTTTAACTCAGAATAAAAAATTGATGGATTTGAACACTGATATTCAAAATAAAACACTTCCTTGGTTTACAGCATCTCTTTGGACAAAGGAGTCAATTCATGTCATGTAGCTGAAAGATGAGTTGCCCTCAAAAGATTGCTAAAAACAATGGATAAAAAGAAATTAAAACCCACAGAGCTCTAGCCTTACCTTTATTTTTAATATTCTAAACACTCTTAAGGGACCCTGTGAAATCTAAGTCAGGCTTCTAAATGCAGCTTGGCTTTCTTGCACTTTAACCCTTAAACAAAAAGAGAAGCAATAAAAGAAGCAAATTAATCTGCTTAGAGCTTGTGCTGAGGGAAACGGGCCTGCAACGGGTTTGCTGAGAGGTAGCTAAGGTGTTTCTGCACTGTGGTGAACTGTGCAGTGCAGATGCACCCTGTGCAAGATATAAATCATTCCCTGCTCACCCACCACTTCAGGAAAGAAGCTGCTTTCACGTTGGTTGTATCAGCATTCATGTTGTCTTGCAGGCCGAGCCATGGCATGCTGAAGCGTCAAGGGCTGAAGGTTAGGCAATGCCTTGTCTCTCACACTGCTGAGGTGAGCAGGGTGCCAGGCACTGAGAGCTGTGCGACGTGTGTCCCATTTGAGAGAACAATGCAGTTTATAGGGAAAACCATTGCCTGCAATTCAGGAAAGTGCTTGAGCACATCCTCAGCATTCAGCACGGTTGCATCTGACCATGTGAAACAGAATCTCAGTGGTTTTCTGGACTGGGCTCTGAATGTGCAAAGAGTAAGAAAAATCTCCTGAGAAGGAGAGATAAAGGCACGAGGGTAATAGAAAGAAGATAATTATGCTGGTTTTTATTTTAAAACACTGGGCTCTAAATGTGAACAAGAGCAAAATGGAAAAGCAATTCAAAACACTGGAGGAAGCAGGCAGCCAAAATATTTGTCTGAAAATGTAGCTTCCTTGGTACTCATCGACTAGAATGGTTTGCGTTTGTAGCTTGCTCTGAATTTTGTTTGACTTGAACATAATTTTGCTTTTGCAGTCAAAAGCAGCCAAGGCCTAACGGATATAGTACATTTTTTTAATTGTCTTCTGTTAAAAAAAAATACATAGCTGTTTAATTTTTTTAGAAACAAGGAAGGACGAATTGGTCTGTCTCTACAGTCAATCTGATGGACTGAATGACTCATCTCTTTTTTTTTTTTTTTCCAGAAAAATTAAACTTATGGTCTTATGATGTGGGTGAAAAGGAGCAGTGTGCACTTCTCTGGTCGGTACCTTTTTTATTTAAATGAGTCTATTCAGATGTTTTTCAGAGAGCTACTCCAGTAGAAAATCTTCAGACTCTTTCCACAGCTCTGGACAGAGAGTCAGTGGTTATGGAAGGAATGACAGACGCAAAGCCTGCAGCTAGCAAAGACTCTGCTAGCTTCGATGCTGTGATACAGCCCGGTTTGATGCCTCTTATAGCTATTGCTAGAACAGGTTGAGCAGTTCCAGCTGCCCCAGTGCTGAAGAAGTCATTTTACCCACAGCAATTCTTCATAGCTAGAGATGGATTTTCATCTGAAGAGCACAACAAAAAGGACATAGTCTTTGGTCACACATTGAAAGGAGTGAAATTCCAACTGGATATATACAAAAAAGGAGCAGGATGATCACAGGGGCAGTACAGGCTCTGCCCTGCAAGATTTTTCAGACTTGACAGGACAACACTCTCTTCATTTAACTTTGAAGTTGGCCTGTTCTGAGGAGAAGGTTGGACTTCCAGAGATCCCTTCAAACCTAAATTATACTATGATTCTAATTTTAATATGTTATAGAAACTAAAATAATTAAATAGAAATAAACTATCCTTTTCAAATCTGCTTTATTTATGGTAAATGCTAGCTGCATTTCATTTAGAAACAAAAAAATTCTGGTCTTAATAACTCAATGTCTCTGTAATTTCTGAGTCATCCGGATATAGACATAGCTAGATGAAACAATCTTCAATTAGCATTTTACTGGCTCCAGAGTCTACTTAATATTGGCTGTGGGAAGACGCACACCAACGCTGTTTTTTAAATTACATATGTTAAGAGGTAAATTACACCCAAAATGTTGGAAAATTATGCTGGACCTCAGAGAGATCCAGTAGTTTTGATACCACACACTATGAATTTCTTTTTCAGCTTGAAGCCCTGAGCTTCAGGTTTCAGCAGACTCCAAATTCAAAGGAAGATTAAGGAAAATTACAATGTTTTCTCTGCTTCTTAGTCAAAGCCATTAATCCCACAGAGGTTTTCATAGCTACCATGGTACAACAGCAGCTGCACTGAAAAAATTATTTTATGAAATCAATGAAAATGTTAAAGAAGGGGAACATGAAAGAAAAGGCTTCTGCTTTAACAAATTTGCAATATGACGGTTAAGATGAAAGAGAACCACACACACAGGCAGAAAGCAGGCCAAGAGGGTACCACAGCAAGGTATTTCCGAACAGCTTCATAAGCAATTGCACTTCATTTAAATGGGCTTCTCATCTTCCCACAAGCAGCATGGGGAAACTCAAGTTTAAAGGTGGCCCTGAAAGATGATGAAAATTTCTCAGAGTGAAAAATAAAAACAAAGGCACGGTGGCTAGCACAGGCACTGTTTTATCAGCTAAATGAGGGGATCTAACAGGTCCCTGGCTGTCGTAAGCATTGTGAGAGCACTGGCCTCACACCACGGCATGACCACAGGTTTCCAGGCAGGTAACAAATTTTGGCTGAGTTTTATGAAGGAATCCAGTCCTTAATCACCACAGTCTTTATACTTTCTGTTAGCAGAAAATTATCTTTTCTGGTGCCACGTTAAGATTTAATCCATTTCTGAAATGTAAATAAGCGAGTGAGTGTGTCTATGTGTGAAAAAGCTGCAGAAAGAGTGCATGCAAAGGAAAGAGTGGATGCATTCGGGATTAAAGTGTTTTAGGTAACTAGGTAAGTACACGTATATCATCTTTGATCATTTCACAGTCACCATTTGTAGCAACCTAAAATGCAGCAATAGACTTCTATTATAAAAATTTTGTGTGTAGTATTAGTAATCTGCCAATTTACTCCTGCTAAAAATCTGGCCCTTATTAACATTTACCATTATAAATGAATTTCATAGGAATTTTCTCTTCTCATTGTTACATTTAATAGATGACAAACACATTTCTTTCTTCTCTCATTTCTATAGAGCATGGTCAGCTTTTTGTATGGTTCATAGCAAGTCAGCATGGAAAGGCAATATCATCCGTCATTTAGGTGTGTTACCTCATTATCTACATGGGTATTGCTGCTGTTGGCTTTATAGTTATCTTTGAAAATTTCACCTGATTAGACTGGTCTGTCCTGTTCTACCCTCCTAAATTTCATCCTCTTTTGACTCCTCATGGAAATGAGAAATATTTACACTGCTAGAGGATATTAATATTTTACCTTTAAACATAATCTTTAAGCTCAGCAGATGCCACCATTTGTAACCAAGCACATTCACAGTGACTATGTTTCTTGCTCAGATGCTTTGGGAGGTGATATAAACTGGACGACATTCTAGACTGGCAACCTTTTCAGTGAATCCTCTGGTTTTGGAGGCGTCAAGCTGTTTCAGCAAGTTTTCTTGGTCTCCCTCAATCGATTTAGTGTGAACTGAAAATAACACACAACTGTAACAAAATCATAGCATTTTGATTTTGCAATCAAAACCATCTTTTTTATTATTATTGTTTATTTAGGATTTTATTTTTATTTTATTTAAAAAAAATCAGATTCTCATATTCAAGGCAAACATTGTAGTTCAGGTGAAACAAAAAATTATTTTTTAAGTATTTGGTTCATATAAAGTATTTGCAGCTGTCTTATTTTAAATTAAATGTTGCTAGTATTAACTCTACTTTTTTTTCTCCTTAACTGAAAAAAAGAAGCTGGCAGCACAGCTTTAATCTTAACAGGATCTTTAGTAATGAGGGCAGCTGCTCACTAGAAAAATGGCTTTCATTTATTCACTCATTTCATCTTGGACACCTAATGTGATTGACAAATGTGTCTATTCAGGTTTTTCACTTGTTCTGACATCCTAATGCTGGCAGAACTTCACTGAATTACTTGAGAAAATCAGACTCTGTTGCCACAAATCAACAGGTGCAAACTTATGAATGTTGTTCGCACCAAATACTGTGGAAATAATCTTAAGAGAATAATTATGGGAGAAGTGATGATGGGTCTTTCTAATAGAGAGCCAGCAGCCAAGTCATGGATAGTTTGCAGTGGGTTGCGGCGATCTGACTGACTGCCCAAAGCCAGTGATGGATCATGAAAATTCTGCTGCAATGTCTCTCATACTCAGGCTTGAATATATCATTTCATTTACTCACTGACTGAGCTGATTAGGTGCCTTAACTCTCAGGCTCTGTAGCACCTTGCTTACTGGTGCATAATTTAGTACTTCAAGGCAGTTTTGTTAGATAGCCAGAGTTAGTCAGTCCTTCCTCCCTGACCACTGGCAATAGTCCTGATGATGTCCAAAACCTATGGAATGGTAATCCATGGAGTGCAAGAGCATAAGGCGATATATTAAGTCTGGGTATCTAACTGTAAAACTCTAACCACAGAATTCAAGTTCTGTTTTCACCAAGACTTCTTCTTGCAAAGTAAGTTCAACACATCAATCATGCCTTTTTCTTTACTCAGGATCTTCAGGGGCCCCTCTACTCCCTACAGGATTATATTTCACAAGCCATCTGCCTAGAATCAAGGAAAACCCTTATGCTTCCTCTGACCTAGCCTTTCTCTTGCAGGATAACAGAGCCACAGGTCACAGCTGAAAACTCATGAAAAAAAGGTCCTGTTTTCTGCTGCTCTTCAGCTCACTCAAGCTGTTTCTGACTTTTATGACACAGACCTCTTCATGCTGATACCTGACTATGCATTCCTGGGCAGTAGCTGTATCCTAAACCACAAGTAGGTGACTACACAAGCAGCTGAAGTGATATTCCTTTTGACTTTTGTATAACAGGTTTTACTCCTAGAGATTGCACTCTTCCAGCGATTGTACCCTCCCAGTATGAAAAGTAGTAAGAATGAGTTTGACAGAAAACTTACGTGAGCTTTATGGAAAATACAGAGCTATCAGTAAAGGAGCTATTACTGAACAGTGTAACTAATGAGAGAGCCTTTCTTGGTTTTGATTATTACTACAATCATTTTTTTCCATGCCTGATCTAGAAATGATCCATATCGCCCACTCATTGCTCTCCTACATTGTATTTCTGCTTCCCTTGGTTTTCATGGGAAGTCTCTCATCTGCTCACCAGACGGACCTGACGGCAGGAAATTTCTATCCTCACCACAGTGGGAGTACTTACACAAAGTCTATGAGCTTGAAAGACATAGCCATTGCAAATGATGTTATCAGTGATAGGGAATGCCAGAGATGATAGAGGCATTTAAACCAGAAGAGAGGATGAAAGTGTGGGAGTCTGTGTTTATATAGCAGCATTAGTTTTCTTAGGAAGTAGACGAAGGAGGGAAAAAGAAACAAGAGACTTTAGCCAGAACACCAGAGTAGTTGCCACACCTTGCTGAGGATAAGATTGAACCCTTCATCTGGACCTGCCAAGGACACAGATACACAATGTGATGTATATGGTCATCTGCAGGAAAAGGTCCTAACAAGGTCTGAAGATTTTTTCTGATTCTCAGAAGGAATGAGAAAAATTCATTGTTTTGAGTAGCAGAGAACTTCCTGTACCATATGGCTGTGGTCCAGCAAAGCATGGAAACAAATTGTAAATGCAGGTATGGAAGGAGTCTATATACCATTGTAAAGCTAGAAGTCAGGTGTCTGTCTAATTGCTTGCTTGAATTAAGTCTAGTGTGTTCTATTTCTTACAAGATCAAGCCAAGAGTTGAATGAACAAAGCAAAAGATGATCTTCTAAANATCCAAATTCTAAATATCACAGTCTCCGAGGTGGGGTTTTGTTGCACTTACCCCTTTGAAAATAGCAGTAACTTACACTATTGAGGTGCTGGAGTGTGTCCAAAGAAGAGCAATGAAGCTGGTGAAGGGCCTAGAGCACAACTCTTATGAGGAGTGGCTGAGGGAACTGGGGTTGTTTAGCCTGGAGAAAAGGAGTCTGAGGGGAGACCTTATCTCTTTCCACAACTATCTGAAAGGAGGTTGTAGCAAGGTGGGTGTCAGTCTCTTCTCCCAGGTAACAAGCAATAGGAATGAGAGGAAATGTCCTCAGGTTGCGCCAGGGGAGGTTTAAGCTGGATATTAGGAAAAACTCTCTTCACTGAAAGGGTTATGAAGCATTGGAAGAGGCTTCCTAGGGAAGTGGTTGATTCGCCATCCCTGGAGGTATTTAAAAGATGTGGAGACGTGGCGCTTAGGGACATGGTTTAGTGGTGGACTCGGCAACATTAGGTTTATAGTTCGGCTTGATGATCTTAAGGTCTTTTCTAATCTAAATGATTCTATGATCTGCCTGTCCATTTTTTTCCTCNTATATGGTCATCTGCAGGAAAAGGTCCTAACAAGGTCTGAAGATTTTTTCTGATTCTCAGAAGGAATGAGAAAAATTCATTGTTTTGAGTAGCAGAGAACTTCCTGTACCATATGGCTGTGGTCCAGCAAAGCATGGAAACAAATTGTAAATGCAGGTATGGAAGGAGTCTATATACCATTGTAAAGCTAGAAGTCAGGTGTCTGTCTAATTGCTTGCTTGAATTAAGTCTAGTGTGTTCTATTTCTTACAAGATCAAGCCAAGAGTTGAATGAACAAAGCAAAAGATGATCTTCTAAAGTACTAGTATCAATGTTAAGATTTTGTGAAGCATATGTATATCTTATGTAAACAATATTAAAAGGACTGTCGTTAGGCTAAGCAGTTTATATCAAGCATATTAGGCATCTTCTCATTCAGTTTGCTATCAAAAAAATTATTTAATTTTAAATCATAATGTTTAAGTAATTACTTATTCTAATTACTTTAGGCAATGAAATATATTTATACCTTTTTAACAGCAATTTCTTAATTAGCATATTTTCATTAATCAAAAAAATGAATAATTTAGAAGCACAGTAATAGATGAATTATGCTGAGAGAGGTTTTGTCTGTGAAGAACAGTTTACCCATTTTTCCCATATAAAGTACTGGGCACCAGCCCAAGAGCTTTGTTGTCTGCACTATGGAAACCAAAGGGCTGTAATATCCTTTAGTTGGCTCCTTTGCTTTGGATCTGTTAACACAATGGCTTCTGCTGCTTCCAGATTCCCCCAGCTATGACCGATCGAGGCCTGCTGCAAGTTAGAAAAGCCTCAAGGCTGCTCTAAATCATAAATGGCATANTGATAAAGAGAAGATATCTGACTTTTATTCTTTTGGATTCTGAAGTCCGTAGAGCAGAGATTTTATTCTGTTTTTCATAGACTGATCTGTGACAAGTTTGGCCACTTGTGGAAAGTTTAGGGAAAAACTACAATAAATTATTAACTGGCTGCATAAAGTAGGTATTCCTCTTCATTTGCAGGAGTTTCTAGTGAAACAGAGAACAGGTGGATTCATAAACAGTACATCTCTGGGTGGTAGCATGCCCTGGTATAGAGCATGATGTGCAGCTCTGCCGAATTGTTACCTACATTGCCTACCACTGCATTGG
>VYZW01033842.1:38501-56640 GCA_013401315.1 Balaeniceps rex
TATATATTCCACTGCTGCTGTTAAAAGATCAATAAGACTCTTTAGCATGAGATGCTGTGTATCGGAAAAGAAATGTTGTGGTTGATAAAGCTTTATCACCTCCAGAAATGGCATTAAATAAAATTACAAAGCTTCTTGCTTACTGCAGTTACATCCAAGGTAGCAAAAATATTTTGACTAAGCCATTTAACTCTGAGAGCTTTCTTGGCAAGGACTCAGTATTGTAGACAAATCCTCTGAAGCTTCCTTTGTGTCACTGGTCAGCTCGTCAGTGTAAAGTATTCTAGGGAAAAGGTGGAAAGAGTAAAAATGCTTGCTCTTAACCAACTCTTGAAGTCCAAAAGCAGATACATAGGGCAAGAGTGGCACACCATGTTTTTCTTTCAACTGTAGTTGAAAGGCTTGCTAAGAGCGAAAATGGATTGTGATTGTTTTTAATGAAAAATTAGCTTCCCGAGGAAGAGAGAAGATGCAAGGATCTTCTCCTCTCCCCCAGCACCAGTGGAATATATAGACAACAAAGTCGGGTGCGGTCCAGAAATTCCCAAAGCCGAAAGTTTAATGATCTCAAGCGAAGAGCTTAGCTGTCTCCATCACAGGAAGAAATAATTTATGTAACATAAGGACAATACAAATTTGGCAGAGTTCTTGAAAATCACATCTGTTCACCATGTATTTAGTTTGGTGACAGAAAGAACAAACTGTAAAGCAGTATATGATAAAACAGTGAAAGTATGGCAAGTTGGTTGACTAAGGTTGTGCTGGTAATTAGCAGAACTGGCTTGTTGATTGTCATCACGTTCTCCTATAAGCCACATGGACCTATGACGGCTAGCGTTTAAAAGATCTTCATGCAGCAACTGAAATTACAACATTGTTTCTGATTACTAAAACTGTGAGACTATTGTCACATGATTATACCATAATGAAAGATATCTATTATTCTATTAGCAGTTACTGCTACCTTTAAAATGATTATTTTTTGAATTACAAACATAGCATTGTCAAACTATTTGTATTATTCAATGGCAGGCTATTCTTAGTAACCTGTGGATGCAAAGACAAATTCTTATTTATCTTTCTGTCATTCAGTGTGGTGCAGCATCTACAACAGATTATTAGTATGGGCAAGATTTTTCTCCAGCAGAGACTTCACACAGCTTTGCAATTGTCATTGTCTTTCACGTCTGTATAATCAGACATTAGAAAATAAGAAAATGGTGGGGGGAAACTTAAGAGAACTTTGCAATAAATATGTATTATTAACTATATAATTCTTTGTTTTTTTTTTTTTTTTAATTGTTCTGTAGTTTCNAACTGTAACATAGAGCTCCTGACTATGACTTTTACTAAACGCAAATATTTATGTTTTCAAATATTTATAGTACTTTTTGAAATGTGAAAACTGTTACTTACATTCTTTTAAACATGAAACCACAGTCCTCTGTCTCCAGACAGAGGTCTCCTCTTTTTCTAAGCCACTGACCACTTATGCTAAGGGACAGCCTGAGTCATGCATAAATCAGTGTGTTACATACATGCCATTGTCAGATTACGGTTAGAGCTCACCAGTTAGTGAATCCAGCTCCAGGGATTGTGACGCTTATCCTTTGAGTTAGAGCTCACCACACCTTCAGTAGGAGTGGGATTTAACCTTTGAAGATAACTAGGGGAAAAAAAAAAGGGGGGTGGGGCGCGGGAGAGAATCCTTTTGTATTTATTCAGGTCATCAGGCAAACAAGTCAAACCAGGCTGACTTCTAGGACAGAGAACAGAAACCTTGCACCAAATTTTTAAAAGCATAAGGGAAGAAAGATCACTCTGGTAGGCAGTAACCTGGTCTTCACTCCATTCTTCAAATGCCTGGGCTTCCAGTGTCCCTAACTAGCCTATTGACTGGGCCAGAAACACTCAGAAAATACACTAGCTGCATTTTTCCCTCAAAAAAACTCCATTTCACTGATGGATAAAATGATTGCTCTCAATGAATGTGGTACTTTTCCTGGATGAAAGGTGCTGTAAGCCATAAAGGCAATCAGCTATCATTATTTTCAGGTCTCTTTCAATCTGTCATGACTTTTACAACCCCAAAGTTCCTTGTTTTGCAAGAGGACCTCTCCAAACATGCCTCTTTTCGATGAACCCTCTGGAAAAAAAAAAAAAAAGGCAGGCACCTAAACATGTTCCAAGCTTTCAGTCCAGTTTTTCACTTGAGCCAAGAAGACATTCTCACTCAGTCAGATAATAGGTACAAGTTAGCTCAAGCATTATAGCAAGTACAGGGTTAATTGTGTTCCTCATCCTTATTTAATGTAAACCAAGCCTTGGCATTGTAAAAAGGGAATGTGGGAGGGAAAGGAGTTACTTCTCTGCAGTGTAGGAAGAACATAGAAAAGGGAAATGCTCTTGGAGATAAAAGAGCAGGGCCTATTGCAGCACATAGAGAAAACGACAGGGAGAGGAGGAAGCAGGTGGTGGGTTTTAGATTTCAATTGAAGTGCAGGACAATTCAGTGACCTGTGAGAATGTCTTAGCACTTTTCATGAGCCTGAGAATTTTTGCAGTTTACATTTGCTACTCTTACACCTTATTGGCATGCATGGTGATCTCTGAATTGTCAGAGCCTTCAGCTTACAGAACAAACATTTTATTATGGGTTTTAAGGTAAGGGAACACTTTTTTATATATTGGTTGTACCGTTTAGTCAGTTTGAGTGGTTTCTGGAGCAATTAAAGTGAATGATATTATACACATAGAAAAACAAAGAAAAAATGAAACTTTCTAAACAGCTTGTCTGGGAATATTTTTCATATATTCTATACTGCATTGTAGCCCTACCATCAAAATGCTTGAGTCCCTGTGTTGCAGAGGATCCAGAAAGGCCTCCTGCAAAAGTTTAGTATCTGCAAAGAAAGATATATTTGTGTGTGTGTTTGCATATGTTTGTATGTTTGTGTGTGTGTGTGCATATACAACTCAGGCTCTCAGCCCTAGAATTATTCTCATCTTAATATTTGACCACCAACTACTGTATTTATTTCTTGTTCTTAAGTATTTGTCAGACTTGTCTTTAATTCTATCCTTTGGATTTACTGGCAGAATGAAGTTCTAATCCTTCTGGGAATAGGACAGTGTATCTTGACACCAGCAGGAAATTTGTCCCAAGACCCTACCAGTGTAATGGAAATAACTTTAAAATTCAATAGAGTGCATTTCAGTGCAAATATCAAGGCTGTAAAACACAATTTCCAGAGTTTTCATGGACAACTGACAGTGTAAGTGAAGTTCAAATGGTCTTAGTTGGAAGAATTTAGCAAATCTTTGCTGTTCATCTCCAACACATAATCTTTTGAGATATATGTGTTTGTTCTTACAATGCAACTAATTTTTTTTAAAAGATAGTCATAACAATCATCCAGACTATAAAGGAGTCATTTTATATATGACTCAGCATGAAAGCTCACCGATTGCAAAAGTAACTTTAGCATGCAAATCTTGAGCAGTTTATAATTTAGGTAACATCAAAGAGCAATCCAGCTTGTTTATGTAAAAAAATTATCTCCAGATTGTTTAACATGAAATGGCTTCCTCACATTGTGGGTAATTTTACTTTCTTGCATGAAGTATTTTGTCAATGTGAACTGTGAAAAAACGATGGATGGGAAGTGAATTGCCAAATCTAATCTTTGTTTTCAGCTCTTTTTCTTCTTTTTTTCTTTTTTTTTTTTTAATTTTTTAAATCTATAATGTCACTGACTCCAGATATTTAATTTTTTCTCCAGGAACTATCGCTAACTTGTCACTAAGCCAAATCCCTCTTCCCTTTATTATTGTTTGTAAAATATTCTCTAAAAATAAGACTTTGAGTTTGAACTGATTTTCTTTTTATTATTTAAAAAGTCTCTTGCTTTTGGTAGAAAATTAATGAATATGTAAGCTTTTACTAATCCCTTAGATATGTCAGTTTAAACTGGTTCATATGTTTGTATTCAGGAAAGAAGAAAGGAATATTTTCCTTGGCATGCTGGAAAATACTTCATGAGCAACTTTTATGTTGTTCTTTTTGGATGTTGGTTGGTTGGTTTTTGCTTGCTTTGAAACATTCCGTGGGGAATCATCAAGGTCGATCTGTTTTGTGCAAATTCAAAGAGGCCGTCACAGCTACCAGGGGTAGTTCTCACTCAAAATTGTGGGTGGAACAATATCCTGTCATTTGTTAGTAGGTATCACTGGTGACAACATCCTATGTGCTGTGTGCTCCCATGGCTTTTGTCCACCATTTTCCTGGCACATGTGTACATGCACTGCCTGAAAGCTGGTGCCGTTGTACATGGATTCAGCACTAGAACTTAATGCAATAACTCTACTACAAGGCTTATTGATTAATCTTAAAGTGGAGTACCTTTTAAATGTCCTGCATCTTTTTTTTTAAAGACTTTGATAAAAATTTAGTTCTAGTATTTGAAAATATTTTATTTTTAAACAATGAATGAAATAACCAACTAAGTACAAATACACCAAGAAACTAGTCCATCAAAACACAACACTTCAATCAGGCCAAAATCAAAGCCTTTTCAGAGCATGCTGAATGTTGTTTTATTTGATTTTCTTTTAATATATTTTCTCTTCTGGTTCAAAATGAAAACTTTTAATATATTAAAAATGCATATAATCACTATCTTTCCAACAAATTTCCTGAATCACTGACATTATTTCTATTCCACTGGGACAACTAATGTTCAAGTTAAACTGGTATGCAACTGGTGCAAATCCATAAAAGTAAGAGTTTCTGGCAGCATTTTCCTATTTCAGTATTAATGAGGGCAGAATTTTGTCATATGCTGGCATTTGTGAACTATTTGGTTTAGGATGATAAACATACATTTTTCTCTGAAAGCAAGGGGGTTCTGAGGATTAGGGAATATGAAATTTCCGCAAGGAATTACCGAGATACTTTTGCCCTGCTTTGAACATTCTTGACTCCTATTCTTGGGGAAGGAAGAGGAACCCAGCAACTTTCCTGTTATCAACAACTTCTTTATACATTTTAACTCCTTTGTGCTAGCTAAGACTAGTCTAGCCAGATATATATGCTGCAAATTATTCTTTGTTTTGTTTTTTTTTAAGGAAAAGCAAATACATCGTTAGTTTGAAAACCAATGCAACAAGAGTGTAATGAGAGAGCAAATACAGAGGTCACACAGGAGTTACTTGAAATGCATTCTTTTGTATTTAAGCAGTGAATTTGCTCTGTAATTTAAAAACCTTTAAATTTGCTAGTCAGCAATGTGTTTTCTGACTATTTGTGTTTCATGACTGTTCTTTATGATTTGTAAACATTTATCTTCAGAAGTATGTTCATTTCTATATGCTTCTTTTAAAATGTTCAGATTCTTATTAGGAAATCACGATGGTGTCATGTTGTATCAGGTTGTACCACGTCACACCTCTGCCTGCTTTGATGTGACCTTAAGCAACGTCCTGTACTATATATGTATCATAGCTATGTTAATTCAGTGTGACCAGATCAGAATATCAAAACTTGGGTTGACAAGTACTCTTATTTCACCAGTTAACAACCATTTGCAGGTAACAAAAGAATGACATGAGGAGTCCCATTTCAGACATGTTTTGATGTACATTTACAATCAGCATTAATGTGGCCCAGTGGGGAAGGGCTGACACAACTTCTGTAAGGCAGGCACAGCCTTCGATTGTTGTAATTTTCTCTGATGGAGAGCAGAGGAAGGTTGAGGCAGACACCTTTCTGAGATTGCCCCCAGGAGCGGTCTTGTGCCACTCAACCACTCCTAATTTCTCAGTGCCTCCTGCATTCAATGCTGGGTGTGTTAAGAGCATGATAACATATACTGTATCAAAATCCTATAAAATGCACTGCATTTTACTCTTTTGGGTTCTTCTGAAAAACAAATAATTCCACAAGCAGCAGAACTTCAGGAGCTTTGCTGTGTGACTGTTTACCTGGCTGCCCTGGTCTCTGACCTCATGGCTTTTTCGTCAGTGATCACTCTAATCTGGATGTCTTTCCTTTATATGGTATCTACTTTTAGGAACTAAGTAGGAATTTCATACCTTGGAGCTTATCCTGGTTTCAGCTGGGATAGAGTTAATTTTTTTCCTAGTAGCTGGTATAGGGCTGTGTTTTGGATTTAGGATGAGAATAATGTTGGTAACACACTGATGTTTTGGTTGTTGCTGAGCAGTGCTTACACTAAGTCAAGGACTTTTCAGCTTCTCATACTGGCCTGCCAACGAGAAGGCTGGAGGTGCACAAGAAGCTGGGAGGGGACACAGCAAGGACAGCCGACCCAAACTGGCCAAAGGGATATTCTGTACCATATGACATCATGCAGAACAAAAAACTGGGGGGAGCTGGCTGACGGGGAGGCCCGGCTGCTGCTTGGGAACTGGCTGGGCATCGGTCAGCAGGTGGTGAGCAATTGCATTGTGCATTACTTGTTTTGTATATTCTTTTATCATTACTATCATTTTCCCTTTTTTTTCTGTCCTATTAAATTGTCTTTATCTCAACGCACGAGTTTTACCTTTTTTCTGATTTCCTCATCCCGCCAGGGGGGAGTGAGCGAATGGCTGTGTGGTGTTTAGCTGTCTGCTGGGTTAAACCATGACAGAGCTTTTTACTTTTCTATCAGTTTGTTGAAATTAGCCAAGAGGTTTGAAGCAGGGGACAAACTAAAAGGTTGACTTGGAGAGGTGTAATCACATATGCCTTTTTTCTAAAAACAGGTTAAAATCAGCTTTCTAATTCTGTTCAAAAACTGTTTTTCAGGTCTTTTTAAATTAAAGTGTGAAGACACTCCTGTAAATGTTGTTGTGTATAATTGAGGTCCAAATGAAGCAGAAATTGAGACAACATCAGGGTTATGCCTGATGATTTAAAATTGCAGGCACCTTTGATTCAGTCTTTACCATCAGGAAAAAAAAAAAAATTATAAAACATTCAAAGGAATTATTTCCTCCATTGTTGAATGTATCATAAAATGTTTATTGTAAAGCAAGAGGCAAACAGTATTTCCAAAGAGAATGGTGAAATATAATGTAGCATTGAAAAGACCTGCCAAGCACAGACAGCTGTCACCCTCAAATAAGCAGAAAGATTAATATATGGTATTGAAATTGTGGCTGGTGTTTCTTTTCGTCGCTGGTGTATGAGGCTCATTATGAGAGAACAATTTAAAGTTACAATGCAGAAATTTGCATAGGAGACTTAGTTCTTGTGTGGACTGCTTCCAAAACCATCTTCCAAAGCAGTGGAGATGGGGCTGGTGAATAGTAACAAAAGGAGAAAATGCCATTTGACAGCACTGGTTGGTCTAGCTTTAAATTCTGGAGAGTCAGACCAGAAAGCAGAAAGAGGGATTCAGATGTGGATTTCATGCACCACAATATGCCAGGGTGTTTTCATCCAAGTTCTGGTTTATTCAAATAAATAGAAAACTTTTGTCAAATTTAAGGGCTTGATGGCAATGTGGTTTTCACATTCAGCATTTTGGCTCTGACTCAACTCAGTTTTACATTGCTTGAAGTTGTAACTCATTCTATTGAAGACTACGGGTTTTTTGTGTCATGGGTGCAGTATCTTCTGTGTTCATCAGGTGGGGATAAATGCTGGAAGGGTAAAGACTCCTTAGCACTGCCAAGATGAGTGTGCATGTTTGGTTATGCATTGTCACCACAGAATTTTATTGACAATAGAATCATAGACTCATAGAATCATTTAGGTTGAAAAAGACCTTTATGATGATCGAGTCCAACTGTAAACCAATGCAAAAGCATTATTTCATGTACCTGTGAATACTCTTAACCACTGAATTGAGATCTGCTGTGGGAATATTTTATTTTTGTTCCTGCCTTTGGTGATTTCAAAGGGTAAAATTTCTCCTGGCCAGAAGGTACAGACAAATTTGGTTTTAAGTGTATAAATCACAGAGGTGAGTCGGTGTGGAATGGGCAAACAGGGACTCTCCATCACAGTTGGGAAAGGCTGCGAGAGAGCACAATGCCTGTGAGCCAGTGGGAGGACACTTCATATTGACGCAAATCCTGTGGCTCCCACACTCGATGCAGCTTGCACAGTGGCTGTAGCTGCTCTCTGAGCACTGTGACCCCCACCTCTTGAATAGCAAATTGAATTTGCTGTTACTGTGTTTATGCCTGTGAGCAAGTTGGATTCCCACCTCACTCCATCTGCTCACAGGCACAAGCACAGCTAAAGGGAATTCAGTTTTTGCATTTAAATGAATACTGGTGGGAGCTCGAGGTATTCACTTTGCTCTGGTGAAAGCCTGGAAGCTGTTCAAAAACTGGAAAAAAGTAAAAGACAGGGTCTGTCTCCTTTGGATTGCTCTTCAAGGAAACAGGAGCTACAAGAAGATTAAAACTGTGATGATAGGGTAGGAGCAGATGTTCACTCTTGAGGGCAGTGATGGAACAATAATTATAGCATATGTCGGTATCCTATAGACAACAGAAGACTTGTACCAGTAACTGTAACTTGATGGATCCAGACGAGTATGCCAGTACCGCTCATCTTTATGTCCTAATACACTGGGAACAAAAGAGAAAAAGAGAGACACCTCCTCTCACATACATGCAAAACCCCTGAAGAACAGTGAGATATAATTCAAGAAAGGCAAGATTATTATGGGGGGTTTTTTTAGTGTAATAAAGAGGAGAAAATTGATAATTAGTGTTGGATGGAGGGTAGAAGGGGAGGCTTTTGTAAAGGTATTGCCTTTCAGTTACCTGGGGAGGAGGGAACTGGGTGAATCAGGGAAGAGGCTGAGTTGCATCCCAAATACATTAAGTCAAGTGTTGCCTGTAAGTAAAAAGCCTAGAACTAAAGAACTGGAGAAAAAAAGTATAAAGCAAGAAGAAAGAGTCTGGAGAATGAAAGCTACACTGGTTAGCATGCAAAACCATCTTTAAAATACAAGCCAGGTTTAACATACATAGTGGTGGTTTTTAGGCTTCTGCTGACAATTCCCACTTCTGCCTGTGATCCTTACTTGTACAGCTGAATTTGACCCTTAGTTTCAGAACTACTGATAGAGTAATGCTTACATATGCCTCATGCAAATCACCAAATATATGCAAATGCTTGCAGTTTGTCATGTCTGTTCTGAGATTTCAGCAGTTGTTATTTATTTATTTAATCAAAAGCAGATTTTATCTAACATTGGTGTGAAGCTTCCAAGTATGCATATACTTTTTCTCTTCTCTCTCTAAAGGAATACTGCTTTCTCTGGGGAACTCTAGAAAGCTGTTCCTGCTGAAGGCGGTGGTTTTGGTTAGCAAAAAGGTAATTTGCAAGGTTTGATAGCAAAAGCAGTAAGCAAGAAGTATTGTTCCTGGCAACTTTAGAATTTCACCATTTATTTCAATGGACCTGAGATTCCACTCTGTCTCTTTAAAAAATACCTGTAACTGTACAAAAGAGTAGATAATGCAAAGATTTCAAAAGGCTAAAAGGTATTACCTTGATTTTCTTGATACACCTCTCCAGAAGCCTTTCATTTGCTGTCTTTTTGTATCTTTTTGGCTTTTCATCAATGTGGGCCATTGTGACAGAGCTCAGGATTTGTCTTGGGTGTGAAAGAGAATAGTGAAAGTGAGGCACTCAACTTCACGTTGCAGGGAAATACTACTTTCCCTGCTTCCTGCTAGTTGGCCCGCAACTCTGGCATTAAACAGTTCAACAGTGAATAATGAGAGAGATCAGGAAGAACTGAGTTTGAATCAAAACACCATAGAGAATATTACAGGGTGACAGATTATTTTTAAAAGATCTATTTCCTTTGGTTTCTAAACACATTATTCAATGTGCATATGGAACCTATACAGGGACAGCAAATTATAATACAGTTTTCTCTAAATGAAAAGGATCAAGTTCTTTATTATTCTAATACAATGAATAAATAAGAAGGAAATGAACAGAAAGTGTTGAAGAAAAAAAGTATATATTTTCACTGACGTGTTTGAAATTTTATGAAAGCATTTAAGTCTACTCCTGCTTCTGATTCTTCATTTGCTCACAGGGTTTATGTTACCAAAGACAGCTAGGATAGCTGAAACACCAATTACTGCAAGATTGGTAAATACCCAGGGTTTGCTATAGCTTTAGTGGAAACTTGATGGTTCGAACTCCTAGGTTCTATCTTTGGGTGATCTTACAAAAGTTAATCTACTTCTACTGATTTTTCCACTGCCTTCTCTCTCTTGCTGATGTTTGTAACTGTGCACAGCATTTGCTCAGAGCTCCCACTGCACTCCTTTGTAAAAGTGAGACACTCCCCTTACTGAAGTCCAGGAAAAAACTGCCAACCAATCGAGCAATGGCAGGATTTCCCATGCAACCTTCATCTACACTTGGCACGGAGGTAAATGGCAATAAAAAGAAGGCTGATACCTGTGGTTCCTGTAGCTTTTGTAAAATGAAGTGTTCTGTGGCTTAATGGACAGGTAAGATGCTCATACTTATTAACTAAAAAAATAAAAAGTACTGATATGGCAAAAAAATATGTCAAGTACTGTACTCTTTGGGATGTGCCGTCAGGGTATGTGTTGAAGTTTTACATAGGGCAGTTCAAGTCCGCTGAACTCTGTTTACTGCAAAGACCTGTTCTATTGTGCCAAGAAGTTAGCAGCACAATGATTTTATCTACTTGTTTGAATAGAGTAGGGGTGCTTAGCTACCTCTTGGATTGGGACTTTGCTTACAGTGGTATTCCAGATCTGCTACCTATGTTACTTTAGATCTTCATTTGATATAAAGCCATGCGTAATCAATTCCTAAACAGGAATAAATGTTTGTTGGAGAAAGCAGCAGAAAAACTCCATCCAGTGTTAGTCTGGCTGGGCTTACTAGTACGAGTACAGCTCCAGCCATGCAAATGATGGCTCCAACAGAGCCACCGAGGTTCCCTGTACAAGCACTCCTCAGCACAATGGTTCTGCAAAGGTTCGTTAGATTCAGCACGGTAGGGCATAGATGCATGGGGGAAAGTTCTCCAGGATCTCACCCTGAGCCCAAATTAACAAACCTTGCAGTAACAAGGACTTTCAAGGAGTTGGTTAGGGAGGCACTGCAACAACACTGCTAGAGATAACCTCAGCTGGAATTAGTCTGGGTGCATCCGGATTAACTGTCTAAGTGTATACTACTAAACATAACAGCATTAGGTCCAGTTCTCTTGCCCAAAAGCTAGCTGATATTGTCTTGGTATGTTCATCCTGTGCAGCTCTCCTGAACAAGTTAGCATCTAAATTGCCTATTTGGGGTGGTTCATGAGCATGCCTGAGTATTGCCTGGGACTGTGTCGCTCAAGCTCAAATTGTTCTAGAGAACAAGTCTAACAATTTCACAGAGTAGATGACAGTTCTTTTGACCAGGTTTGTGCCCTGGCACTGTATAATTTACTAGTACAGGTATAGCCACTAACTTCAGTTTGCAATTGGATCTGAGATGTCTGCCTTATCATCCATGGAGCCATGTCTAGTTCACCACCAGAAAAGGATATTTTTGAAACACTAAGTCAGAGCTACTTAAAAAGAGTTTGGTGTAAGTAGAATTCATACCTCTAATTTACCTGAGCTTAGTTAGTGTAGTCAGAAATTATATTGCACTGTGTTTGCTTGCCTTCCTTATTCTGGGAACAAAGAGGTTTGTGTAAAAATAGCTTTGTGTAAAAGTAGCTTGAATCAAGTAAGTTTCATCCTGTCTTGTTTCCTGGACTGGAGAACAGTACAGCTCTCAAGGCAATATAGCTTTGCTTATGTGGTATTCTGTTTTAAGCACTTTGGGGCCTGGGGTCACTCTGCGCTCCGTGACGTGGATAATCTGCATTGATAATCTCACTACAGGTAAACTACAGAGGACTACAGTTTCATTAAATTTATGAAAATATGTTGATGCCTGCAAAGATTCAGAAATATGGGTTCTCAACCCATTTTGTAAATCTGGGGAAAAACAGTCATTGACATTTAAATTGAATTTATTTATCCTGTGCAATACTTTTATACATTAAGTGCAGTTTTTTATAACTATGAGAAAGAATGACCAATAATAAAATATATGAAAGTGCATTAGAGATTCCTGAAAGTGTCTGCAAGTCTGTTTGGGTATATAAAATATGATCTTGGCTGAGTTTGATGGTGAACTAGAGAGTAAATTCTTAATAATTTCTTATTAAGAGTGTCAGATAATATTTTAAAGGGATTTTTTTATGTCAGATAAAATATTGAAAAGACTAAGAGGGAGGGAAGTGGAAGAGAAAAGGGGAAATGAGCAAAGTAAATTAACATGAACAAGCAAACCCCTGACCGTGGGCCCTTGCAGGTTTCTGCCGCACAGCAGGAGCCCAGGCTGAACCCCCATGCCCTACATTGGGATGTGCAACTGGGGCTTGCAGGCGGCACCACATGCCAGACCAACCTTTGTTCACCCACCCACATCCAAGGCTTAGCATTGGCTGCTAACTTAAGCAAGCACCTTCCCATGGCTCTCCTGGTCATCTAGTCATGCTGAGTGGTGTGAGCAAGGCAGGGCCAAGCCCAGACCAGTACCATGGCTCTGGCCAGGGCCACCTCGTGCTGCCTGGGGACAGAGTGAGTCTGGGGCCACTCTGCTTTGGGGCTGAGAAGAGCTTATGTGCGTGGAAGTGATCTGTGCTGTGCCAGCTGGCTTTGGGACCAGAGAACAAGCCTTAGCCCAGTAGAGCTACTAGCACAGGCGGAGCTCTAGATACTCTATTTTACTGCTTAACTCCAAACTGGGTTAAGACGACATGTAGACATGTGTATCCTTTGAGAGGTTTTTGTACTTTTTTTAGCATAAGAAATGCACAGACCTGTAGAAAATAATGAGCACACTTACAGACATTTCTTTATCACAGTTTCCTCTCAGCACTTACAGGAGTTTTGGCCAAAGACAGCATCCTTTCAAGATTCCCTGACTCCTCTTTCCTATAGATGTTTTTCTTTCCACTGAATCATGTTCTTTCACTCCCTCCCTTTGTTGCAGATTACTTTTCTATGATTTTGGCTGGTCCTGCCTTTACAAGAGATTATTTTGCTATGAAAACATACACTGAGCTTCCTGTCTCCCATTTGAAGCTTACTGACCTGCTCTTTGAGTGTCTCAAAATTATATGCACTATCATTCTTTTGTTCAGCCTTTGGGGATTTTCCACTCTCAACTTTTTCTTTTTCAGCAGAAATTTTGAATTACTGGTTCTCCTAGCCCAGTTCAAGGTACCCCTATCAAAATGAGATGTTAGGAATCTAAATATTACCCTGTTCTTCCAGACCTTGGATACAGCAATGACAGTAACTGTCTTGTTCCATGGTGAAGTAACTTCAAAATCAAAACCAAAATTCATGTATTTTGTTACTTCCTGTAAAAGGAAGGCTCTATCTCTTGTTATATTTGATATATTTATGATATCCCCAAATAATCAGTTTATTGCTCAGTGCGTGAAAAATGAGGCCTGGTGTTATAGGATGAAAGGATAAGCTTTTTCTGGGGAAAAAGTCAAATAGAATATTTATAAGACACCTAAGAATAATTTAGAATATATTCAGAGATCTCCAAGTATCCGTAACAATCTGATCACTGCAGTCACTGAAGCCCAGAGAGCAATTCAGATGAGCCAGTACTTTAGGGTGAGCTGAATTCCCCTTTCCTGCCCGTTGACTACATTGACTGTATTTCCCTTGTCTACAACTGATGCTTCTATATCTAGCCCATATAGAAAACCATGTTATGAACAGCTAAGTTTAAGGATGTGGGTTACTTACCTATGCTAAATTGTCTGGTACCTTTTGAGATAGCATGAGATATGCCATTTGGTCTTTCAGGAGCTGCTCGTGCATGTCTTGTGTCACATCTGTCAGCCCTACACAGATACCCTCAGAGATATCCTATGGCTATAGACTCCTATTTTTAGGCAACCTAAACATGAGCAATCAAACACTTGAGTCTGGAGAGAAATTCCACCACTTGTCTGACTGTCACCAAGTGCTTTAATTTCTTTGAACCTAATTCTGTTGAAATCATAGAATCATTTAGGTTGGAAAAGACTTTTAAGATCATCGAGTCGAACTGTTAACCTAGCACTAACAAGTCCACCACCAAACCATGTCCCTAAGTGCCACATCTACACATCTTTTAAATACCTCCAGGGATGGGGACTCAACCACTCTCCTGGGAAGCCTGTTGTAGTGTTTGATAACCCTTTCAATGAAGACATTTTTCCTAATATCCAGTCTAAACCTTCCCTGGCACAACTTGAGGCCATTTCCTCTCGTCCTATCACTTGCTACTTGGGAGAAGAGACCAACACCCACCTCCCTAAAACCTCCTTTCAGGTAGTTGTAGAGAGCGATAGGGTCTCCCCTCTGCCTCCTTTTCTCCAGGCTAAATAACACCAGTTCCCTCAGCTGCTCCTCATAAGACTTGTTCTCCAGACTCTTCACCAGCTTCATTGCCCTTCTCTGGACACGCTCCAGCAACTCGATGTCGTTCTTGTAGTGAGGGGCCCAAAACTGAACATAGTATTCGAGGTGCGGCCTCACCAGTGCCAAGTACAGGGGGACAATCGTTTCCCTCATCCTGCTGGCCACACTGTTTCTCATATAAATGAAGGGGACCAAATTCACATCTATTTCCTGTTTCTCCTTGTCCTAGAGTTAATACAAATTTCTATTTTATTGCGAATATGCATGGATAACTAATTGATGTTTACTAAATGTTTCAAGATCTTTCCAGGAAAGGAAGCAAAGCAAGATTGGTACTGCTGTTCGGGAGGAGCTGATGGAGTGAGGCTTTTTGTCTGTTGTTTTCCTATCCTGCCAGCTCTCTCAGGCAGAACACCATCTCATTTAGCTTCTCTCACCTTTTTGGTTAAACACATATAAAGTAAAGATAATGAGTCAGTTCTGCCCTCACATTGACCTGCTTGGCTCTCGAGGGCCAGTAGTATCACATTTTTCCCATTCAAGAGAGGAAAAGACTTGATAAAAGCCGTCTGACGCTTTGTTACTTGAGGATTAATCATCTGAGAAGCCCCTTGAGTGAGATAGCATGGAAGTGGGGACCAATACAAATGTAGGGTAGAGCAGAATATGACATTTTACTTAGAAGAAAAGGAAACAAGGAAGCGTAGGATCAGCTTTACCTATCCATTTCTTATAAGGGTATTTATAACTTGCTCCTTCCACTGAGAATTTGTTTTTAGTTATTTGTGCAGTGAAAGAAATGCCTTTAATTTACCAGTAGGAAATATTATAATTCTGTAATGCTGTGGTTAATATGTGAGAAGGAGTTTAGCTCTGGAAAGGTGTCAGAAAAACTGGGGGAAAAAAATACTCAGAGATTCATCATAATCTTTCAATCCAATCATTCCTGCACTTGTTTTTGCTTTGGTTCAATTTTTGGCCATCAAATTGGAAACTGTCAGGACAGCAATTAATGTTGTGTCTCAAATCTTTATGTATGATGAAAGGAAATCACTCATCTGTATTGCCAGCCCTGGGGGGAAGGGGGAATAAAAACCAGAGAGAATCTAAATTCTTTTAAACTGCTATAGCAAATACTGTTGGATCAATTAGTGTGATTGGCGTGAATGTGCAATGGGCCCTCCTGGCAAAATGCCATTCTCAGTCTGGGTCTGAGCTGCAGCTCTGTAGTGCAGTGCTGCTCTTAGAAAAGAGGACTCTCAAACTGCCTGGCGTATCAGTATGGAATTGCTTTCACAGGACAGTATTCTAACTCTCTAATTGAACTTTTTTTTCATTTTTCTCTTTACATCTATCACCACTTCTTTGACTGGAAAAGTCCCTGCTACAGTCCCTGCTGCTTTTCTACTGATGCCATTAATGCTTTCTAAACATTTAACATTTCTTTAGCGTGGATAGCACTTTACTTGCAGAAACATGTTTATATAATGTATATCATTGCATATAGTAAAATGTTTGGAAGTTACTGTTTCTTTACAGGTACACTGTAATGGTGCACTGAAATGTCTAGTTTTGGCCCTCAGCACTGTACTGCAATTCATTTAACTTCACCTGCCTGGAGTTTCAGTCAGTCTGCTTACACACCACTCATACATTCTCAGTAATGTCCTTGCTTTCACCTACACTGTTTCTATTAAAGTCAGTAGTAGAGCTGATAGAAATAAGTCATTGAAACCTTTTTTTCTCTGGAAACTGCTGCTTTGAATAAATAATATTTTTTCATAAAATCACATTGATATGATCAATATTTATTAAAAATAGAAGGAAACTACTTTGAAAATAAAAGGGTATCATTTTAACATTTTAACAATGATAGATTTTTAATCTTAGCTGCATTTTAAAAAGATATTAAAGCAAACATTAGTAAGCAGCATTTGTAATTCAGCAAAATAAAATATTTAAATCTTATCCTAGGAATGTGTTGCTATTTGGCCTGAAATTTGCTTTTTTGTTCTTTTTGCCTGAAGTTTGCTATTTTATCTGAAATAAGTGCTAGATACATAAGTTACAAAAATTTTCTGAGATAGATAGAATTTTCATTTTCTGAACTGCACAATAGTAATTATCTAAGTGATTGGTATTCCCTGCAATTTCACCTCAATACCAGAACTGTATGGGGTTTTTTTGAACTGTGGTATCTCTACATTTGAAATACACATTATTTCATTAGGTGGTCTCTGCTGAAAGGAAAAGTTTAGTATTCTTATAAGAAGCTCCTTTAGCACTTGCAGAAAGTAACCTCAATCATTTACAATTTTTTTTTCTTAAGTTCACGTTGCTTATCTAGTCCTATCTTACTTTTTTGCCGTATCTTTGTATCTATGTTCTCACACACATATTCATATATAATGCTTTTTAAGTAGCCTAAAATAGAAACTGTTTAAGGGAAGGAAAAAAAAGGGTAAAATTTGTTTAAATACCCACGTATTCATAGGTTTTGCATTTTGGTTTTGGTAGAAATTCTTTAAACTTTCTCCTCAGTAAACCTCCTAGTAAACCTGTTTCCATCAATTTTTTATGACTAGGTTGCTCCTTCCTATCTGCTGTTTTTGGCCTTTTTTTCAGTGACAGAAGTAAATCCTTTCATTTTGGTTAAAGAAAAGAATATTGTTAAACTCTTTCTAACAAGGCAATGAACTCCAGAACTGACTGTTCTCACCTATCTCATTTCAGGCACTGGAGATACCTGGGTGTTGGTTCAAGCTCTAGACTAGTCAAAATAGGCTTTTTTATAACACAGAAATATGGGAATGCTTTGAGATCCAGCTTCAACCTGGATCCAGATTTTGAAAGAGGTTAAAGAATAGATGGACCCAAAAGATTTACATCTCTAGGGTTTCAAATCTAGATTCAAGTGTGCATCTTGAGACACACATAAAATCAACATAACAACCACTTTATTTCTGAGTGGTCTTTTGTTCTCCTACTGTGCATTTTGCAAAGTGAGAATCAAGCTCATTTATTATTATTATTGTCATTATTAAAATTTATATTGCTGTATTGCACAGAATCCCCGGTCACTCTGAGGCCCAAATGAAGAAAGAGTAGAGGAAAGATGCAATCAAATATATATCATTTTTCTAGGCATTGGCAATTATTGTTGTTATCAGGAAATATTTCTCAGCACCAGTTCTTCTCCTCAGTCTATTTATTATTAATAGTTTGGTTTCTTATAAGCATGCAGAAATATGAAATGCAAAATAAATAATAATAATTATAATGTATATTGTGTGCCTTGCATCCTGGCATTTTATTTATTAAATTATGCTTTAAAAAATTTGTCCATGAAAGAATTTTATTAAAACTTAAGGTACCATGATAATATATTTTTGTTTCCTATCAGTTTATACCCAAGGGTTTTTTTGGTTGTTTTGTTTGTTTGTTTGTTTGTCTCTTTTGTTTTGTTTTGTTGGGTTTTTTTTTCTTTTTATTTTTAATTTCTGAGCAAGATAAATGATTTAGGTAATTTTTTGCTCATGGCAAATGGCAGATTTTCTTCTCCTGGATTTAGACAATTTGGTTTTACTCTTGAAACTGTTTAACTGCATAAACAATGCACAAATGATGCCCAATACATAAG
>VYZW01033842.1:58826-72516 GCA_013401315.1 Balaeniceps rex
ATTGTAAATGGGGTAATCTGATTGACTGGGAATGCAAGAAATGGTCCAGCTATTAAAAATGAATGTTCTGGACAGCTGTTTGTCACACCTAAAGCCAAGCAGCAGTTTTCTTATTGCTTCCCAGTCAATCAGATTACCCCATTTACAATATACTGTCAGACTCTCAGGGCCACCCTTGGAGTAAACTAGAACTTTGTTTTAGAGCATATTTTATTTCTTATGTCTCATATGTAGGAAAAGTGATACATATCTCCAAATGTGACTACCCTTAATTTCAAAATCTTACTCATTAATTTGCAATAATGAGGTGTAATGAATATTTATAGAAGATTTTATCTATACCTATTAATTTACCATGAAATGCCACTGATAACTCTGCATTTTCAGTTAATAACACAAGGCAGAATTAAAAGGAAAGCTGATAAAACTTCTGTTTGCCGTGTGAGGCTTGATTATGTTTAAAGGGTAATATGTTCTGTATAAATGGGAGTTCAGTATGTAGTTCACTGGCTACATCATAGAGAACTGAGTGACTCCATGGATGTAATTTTACTGCTAGTATGGGTCATCATTTTTCCCCTTGTATTTTAGGCATAAGCTAAAAACCCCTGTATTTCTGCACTTGGTAGAAACTGAATGTCCTCACTTCCAGTGGTCATTATGAGACTCAAGAAATCTTTCACTTGGATTAAAGATCAAAGGAAAAGCTGTGATTATAACTCATATGGTTTTCACCATTGTCTTTGATAAAAGGTTTCAGTCTCAATCACCAATCATTATATATTCAACTGCGTGAGACTCTATTGAGTTTGGCAGGGTTCTCCTCTCTTTAATTGAAAAGTTATATATTATTTCTTTTGTTACATAGTTACTCTCTATAAAGAGAAGTGATTGATTTAAATGTTTCAATTTAATTTTGTTTTACGAAACAAAAATTGCAGCAATTTCTCCGATGTGCTGAATTTATCTAATGAATGTGTTCCAAATGTGAAAATGTGAGTAGATGTATTCGGGAAAAGAAGGGTGATAAGAAAGAACAAACATGTTCATAATATTTTATTCACTTTTTTTTCCCTTTTGTCAAGTTAGATTTTCCTTGGGATTTCTAGTAAGTAGAGACGTGGAAGTAACTTCTGGTGTTCAAAATTCACCAGCACTTTATATTCTGTAACTGTGCTTTTCACATGAGGGAGTAATTCTAGCTAAATCACGTAAGCTCACCAGACTAAACACTGCGTGGTATAAAATTACTGAGTTTGAACACATTTACAAAACAATTCTACATCAAAAATTGGTATCTAACATGGTTCATTCTTGCTTGTACAAATTAAATAATAATCATGGTCCATTACTGTAAATCTAATTTAAGGCTTTTCTCTGTAACTACAAAAATACATATACTGCAACAGAAATGTCTAAATATAGTGCTGACACTATCCTGCTTTTGTTATGCTATGAAGCTCAGCCTTAACCAGGGCTCTTTGCTCTATTTTATTAATTCTTTACCTGATTAATTCTTTACTCTATTGAATGTTTATCAGTGCTATCAGAAGAATTTGGGTTCCATCAGGCAGAATTCAGAGAAGGGAGACTTCTTGGAAGAGCAAAAGCCTTTCTCTTGGGGGCTCTGGTTACAGAAGCCAGACAGAAGGACCTGAAAAGGGCCTCCTGGAGGTTTTCGGGGGAGTGGGGGTGGGGAGGTGTTGGTTGTTTTTTTCCATACAGTTTGCAAAACGAAAACTAGCATAGAAATCAGTTTTTCTGCATGGGCAGCTATATTCTGTCAGAATTTTGAAAAACACACTGTATGTCTCTCAGAAGGTAAGTGAAATGTGAAAGTATATGACAGCCAGATACAAGCACAGCTTCTATCAGAGCATAAACAAATATACTTTTCTATCAAAAATACCTATATTGAAGCTTTGTGTTCAGCTCAGCTTCTCAAACCCTTAAAAAACATTTCTGAACACTGATTTGAAGTCTAAATGGCTTCTCATGTGGGCTATATTTATGCCTCTTTGCTAACTGCCAAAAGCTTTCACAAAAGTTTTTTTGTTCACACAAAATATTAGGAGCAAGTCTACACTCATCTTTACCTGCAGACTTGGTTAATGGTGTATTAACAATGAGAACTTCACTATTCATCCCTTGTCTTTCATTTGTCTCCTATCTTACAAGTTTCATTTGTCAGACCAGAAAGCAGAAAAATATGTCTAATGATGAAGATAACCACACATGCAACCAAGTGGTAAGCAGTCCATAGTTAATACATAAACAACCTACACAGGGAAATTCAGCAAATGCCTACATACTATAACTCATTTTTGTTAAAATCAAGATTGTATTATTCTTCTTTTTCTTTCCTACAGCATCCTGTAATACTGAAATCCTTATAATAAATCCTGACTTTAGCAATCCCTTCCTGCCACACTTTAGTTTTCTTACACTTGTAGAACTCATGGACATCATTATTCCCTGCTATTTTCCTGAAAGAAAGCCAATTTAAAATAGCTCCACCTTGGTTTGGGGGTAAAGATATTCAAGGTCATGTCTCATTATACAGAAAGGTAGCAGCAGATACCCTTACTTTTTAGGGCCATGTGAGGTTTGTTTGATTAGAGGTACGTGGCCGACACTGATGAACTGGAACTAGGGCTAGGACTTTGCCTTAGACCCTGATTTATTTCTAACCCTGGTGCCCAAAACGATGCTTGCTGGCATGCCCAAATAGCAATATTGATTTCAAATGCAGACAAATAATTTCAAATTAATGAGAGGATCTGGGGCTTTTTATTGGCCACCATTTAGTGGTATCTTGTACGTTCTTATAGAAAATAGCAGTGAGCTTGGGGAAGCTTAAAGGGAGGATAAAGACACGAGCACTAGATGAAAACACTGAACAGGCCCTTGCAAAGTGACTGGAAAAAGCAGAAAGCTCCATGGCTGAAAAGGGGATTTGGTGTCATGAACAAACACTGTCCATTGAATTTTGCTGCATTCAGAAAATAAAGGTTATTGCATTCTTGAATGTAAACAGTACTGCATTCAAGCTACCCCACTACCTGATCAATTTCTCTTCCTAATGACACTAAACTTAACTGCTCAGTACAAAACATCACAATGATATTGTTATAAAACACAGGTTGATCTTGCTCAGTTCTGAATGAAACAGCTCAAAAAAAAAAAAGAAAAAGAAAAGCCAGTGCTGAGATGAAGCACATGCACTAAATGAAATAGCGTTTCTGTAAATAATACTTTAACAAATGCTGCTGGGAGGGAAAACCATAATGACAGGGTTGTAAGAGAGTGATGTTCTCGGACCTAGCCTTCGAAATTGAATATCTTGAGCTATGCACTTCTCCGGCAATTTCATGCATTTCCTCAGCTAATCTCACATCACCAATATCAAGCTTGTCATATTGATTTTAAAGGGGAGGTAAAAAAAATGGGAAGGTAGCTTGCCTTTGTCAATCCTGAACACGGTTGCCAGGCAACTTGATGACCTGACTTGGGATGGATTGTTACAGTGACCTGACTAAATACCTCCAAATCACCTGAGAATTTGTAAAGAAAATACAACAAAGTTGAATTATTGCTGCAATAATAAGTATTACATTTCCCATTTGCCTCTACAAAGAATAATATATACAAGGTGTTCCTATCATAAAAGTCAAAGAATATTCTTTGTGCCAATTAAAAATAGGTAATTATATAAAAGAGGAAGAATGGTCTATTTGGCATTAAAAACTCTTTTAATTTACATTTTTTCCATTCAGAGTGTTAAAATTGAAATGCATAATTAATTTAGTATAACTTTCCTGTTACAAATACAGACTGTTTCTTAGATATACTATTCCAGAGGGCTGAGTAGGACACATGTGTGCAGATTAAGCTAAGAAGTTTTAAAGAAAATTTTTGAAATGCTAGTTTATTTGACAAATTTTGATCTTCGCTTTGCTGTAAGTAATGCTTCTTATTTTCACTTTTTAACTTTGACAAATACTAACCATAGTGATACTGGGTGAAATCAGGTGAATTTTAGTGAAATATCAGCTGAAATGATTCAAACGTTGTTTCATAGATCAATCGTATCAATTGTGTTTGAATTTCTGTTTACGCCAACAAGTGCAAGCAAAAGGAATACATTCAGCCCTATTTCTAACAATGTCTTGTTCTGATGCACTTGACGTTTTCATAATTTTAACTTAATTGAGTCATAAAGAGGCAACTCTGAAACTGTATTACAGTCTGAAGGGTACTGTGCTCTCTGTAGAAATGAAGCATCTGAGAGAGAGATGTTTCTTACTGAGGTACACAAAACAGTTGAAAATATAGAAGAATTTGTGAATGATTTGAAGCTGAAGAGTGTACTTTGCAATTCCATTAATTTATAGAGGCCTTGATAAGATTATGGTTGGTATGGGAAACAAAACACTTTGAGGAAAGCACATTGGAGGATGTAAAATTTACCAGAAATTGCCATGTAAGAGCATTCCAGACTGAAGCTTTCTGTGAATAGCTTTGCCATTTGGGCTTTCTACAGTGCGAAGTTAATGAAAAAAGATCTGTTACAGAAAGACATATAGAACTCGGAGTGATAATTCATTAAATCACACAAAACCAGTATGTGGAACTGCACCTCCTGAGGGAAAAAAACAGACTTTGGATTTAGGTGAAAGTACAGTAATGGATTGTATCACTTTGCAGTAATGCATATCTTAGATGTTGGCAGGCATTGGGAAACTATGCTTGAACACAGCAGTTGCTTCTTCACTAGGAAAGACCAGTGGATAGTGTTCTACGAACTTGTAGTTCAGACATTAGTCTTGGAAGTAACAAAACTTCTATTAATGGAAAATAATAGGAGTAGGAGTGTATGCAGACTTGGTGCCACTAGATCTCAGTAAGACTTAGTGTTTCTCATTTCATATTGGATTGCCCCCGATCAATTCAGATTAAGGTGAAGATTAAGCAATTCAGTCTACGGCGAAGATGAGTTTTAATGTAAGAGTCATAAAGATGACAAATAACTGTTTAGGGTAGGCCTCAGTAGATTGTATTGAGAAGGAGTTATGAGAAAATAGAGGTGTCCTACAGAGAAAGATTCTGGGGCCGACGTTTTCTGATATTGCGGTTAGTGACTAACTCAGTGCTGCAGGAAAGGCTCTACCCACTGGTTGGAGGAGAGATCATGACCAAAAATGATAGCCTGCTCTTTGTGTTTGGTGCAATCTGATGGACCACCCTAAAAAATAGAACTTTACCACCTTGTGGGCCAATGCAACAGAAATGTTGTGAAATGTTACAGAAGAAAAATGAGGAGTCAAACTTTTGCAGACCAAGTACAAGAAAAACTTCCATTTTTAATATTGAAAGAAAGGAAAATAAAACAAAACAAACAAACAAAAACCCCAGTACTATAAAATTAGTTGGTAAATTGGTCCTGGAAATTAAAGGACATTTCATAACTGTAGCATGTCCACAATTTTTAGTAACCTTTTAAAGACAGTAGTGGGAACCTAAATTGCTTCAAGATGAAGCTTGTAAGTCTATACAAAGGATTGTATGACACACTATAGGTAATTTGGTGTTCAAAATAAAAGCTTGAAGATGAGACGTTCTGATATTCTTGAAATGAAGTTGAAAGGAATGTAATCAACACTTTTTAGTCATATATTTATACTGAAAATATAATTTAGTCACATATTTATATTGCAATAGCTATATACTTCAGGTTGCATGTAAGAAAGTGAAGAAAAGTGAAGAAAATAATATTTTTCCCTTTCCCCATAGCTTGGTTTCCTTCCTCAGGTGCAGTGGGGATTAGCCACAAGACCGTATGCTGGGTGGAGTTCTCTGAAGCATCTCACGATACTGAGAAACTCGCATTTGGCTGGTGTGTCCTTCCAGTGCTTGACGTTGAAGTGATTGCCAGATGCTGGAACAGGAAGCTATTTTCCCAAGGTCAGGGTCTTAGGAACCATTTTCTTTTCCTCAGTACTGTGGGCTGTAACTCTTGTGTTCCATCATATCTGCTGTTCTTCAGTGGCATGCTGTGAGATATTTGGACTTTTATCCTTCAGTATACAAGCTTGTAAACATGGTGAATGTTGTTTATTTGTTGTGGCATGGGAGGGCAGAAAATAAAAGTTTATCATACAGTGACCTGTATAATAACAATCTGAACTACATGGCTCAGGTAGCTTTTTTTTTTGGTCATATATTTTAAGTCACTTCATGTGCATTACTGGGTGGGAATGAGTTGAGATGGGTTTGTTATCAAGGTGGGTTCAGAAATCTGTATATGTCACAGGCAGTTTCCTAGACTAGATACTGCTCACCCTTTTAAAAGCCTGAAAGGCTTTAAGTAGTACCTGGATCTGGAGATTTTCCTTTTCCAATTTTATCTGCATTAAGGAGTAAAAATCATAAAGGTCAATCAAATAATTTCAGGTTCTCTCTGGAAAATGTAGCATTTCATTATTCCTGTGGAGTGCTCAACAACAATCTGGCTGTGGCAGATTGACCCTGGCTGGATGCCAGGTGCCCACCAAAGCTGCTCTATCACTCCCCCTCCTCAGCTGGACAGGGGAGAGAAAATATAACGAAAGGCTCGTGGGTCAAGATAAAGGTGAGGAGAGATCACTCACCAATTACCGTGAAGGGCAAAACAGACTCCATTTGGGGAAATTAGCTTAATTTATTACCAATCAAAACTGAGTAGGGTAATGAGAAATAAAACCCAAATCTTAAAATACCTTCCCCCCACCCCTCCCTTCTTCCCAGGCTCAACTTCACTCCTGATTTTCTCTACCTTCTCCCCTCCAGTGGCACAGGGGGATGGGGAATGGGGGTTGCAGCCAGTTCATCACACGTTGTCTCTGCCACTCCTTCCTCCCCAGGGTGAGGACTCCTCACACTCTTCCCCTGCTCCAGTGTGGGGTCCCTCCCATAGGAGACAGTTCTCCATGAACTTCTCCAACATGGGTCCTTCCCACGGGCTACAGTTCTTCATGAACTGCTCCAGTGTGGGTCCCCCAAGGGGTGCAGTCCTTCAGGAGCAGACTGCTCCAGTGTGGGTCCACCATGGGGTCACAAGTCCTGCCAGCAAACCTGCTCCAGCATGGGCTCCTCTCTCTCCACGGGTCCACAAGTCCTGCCAGGAGTGTGCTCCAGCGTGGGGTTCCCACAGGGTCACAGCCTCCTTTGGGCACATCCACCTGCTCTGGCGTGGGGTCCTCCACAGGCTGCAAGTGGATATCTGCTCCACCATTAACCTCCATGGGCTGCAGGGGGACAGCCTGCCTCACCATGGTCTTTACCACAGGCTGCAGTGGAATCTCTGCTCTGGCACCTGGAGCACCTCCTCCCCCTCCTTCTTCACTGACCTTGGTGTCTGCAGGGTTGTTTCTCTCACATATTCTCACTCCTCTCTTTGGCTGCAGTTGCGCTGGGTTTTTTTCCCCTTCTTAAATATGTTATCACAGAGAAACTACCACCATCTCTGACAGGCTCAGCCTTGGCCAGCAGCTGGTCCGTCTTGGAGCCGGCTGGCATTGGCTCTATTGGACATGGGGGAAGCTCCTAGCAGCTTCTCACAGAAGCCACCCCTGTAGCCCCCCCCACTCCCAAAACCTTGCCATGCAAACCCAATACACTGGCATTTGCTTAACAAGACAACATCCTTTCTGTTCACAGGTCTTTTTTTCAGAAATTAACAGTCTACAAAAGATAATGAGCTCAGTGAATCTTATTAACACAAGTTACAATTGACTGACAAGTAAGTACATGGCTGTCATGTAATCTAATCATGGTGTTATAATTCAATTAACTATTGACTTTAGTTACCAATACTATATTCTAACTGTTGCAGAAAAACATTCAATATCTGTAATGTTTTATGATTAATACAAATTATATCAGTCCCAGACATTATTGAACTCAAACATTACAGAAATGTGTGTATTTTATGTTTAATAAAATGCTGTTCATTTTCATATATTACTAGCTATGAGCTATACTGAAGTTTCTTCTAGTTGATCAAACTAATTATACTTGGAAATAAAGTGGGGACTATTTGTTGTTTATTTAACACCTATGTAGATCCAATGCTTTATCATTTGGCACTTGTACAGTCATTTATACCTATGCAAAATGAATATAAAACAAGCATAAAGCCTTATTTTCCAGACAGTTGATTTATCTACCCCTTTGCACTAGCGTAGATGATTGCACAAATGGAAAAGTGTGTTGCTCTCAGGCACGAAGAGAGAGTTGTGGGTCCAATTACAAATGCTAGGCTGAATTACGAGATGCACTCCTGCTTCAATGAGTCTCAGGCCGCCCTAACACTTCTTTTACCCCAGGGGCTTGGGAAGGGAAAGGTGAGAGAGAATTTCTCATATTTTCTCAGCTATGGCTTTATTAATTTCTCATTGATGGTAGTAGTCAAGTAGTCAGGATGGTGGAGCCATTGGTGCTTTGCTCCCCGCCCAGTCTTGCCATAGCCGTTATAACAAGAAGCATAGAAAAGTAGAAGAAACTGTGTCTAGTTTTCTCCGGCAATGGAGATAGACAGTATAATAAATTTGACTCAATCTGAGGAGGGGAATAAAGCAACAGGTAGGCCACTACATACTAACTACACCCTGGTCCAACATTTTAAAAAGAAACAGCAGCTGTTACTTACTTTATGATGTTTCTTAATCTGTTAGCAATGACATATTTTCAAAAATATCTACTATAATGATCACTTTAAGGCCCTCTTCAACAGCATTTCTCTACTGAGTTTTCTAATTAAGATTAGGCAGGAGAGATGAGTTGAGAAGTACAGTCACAAGAAGTCATAAATCTTTTGATTATTGTCATTTGATTATATGAACCTGCCCTATTTAAAGCAGAAAGACCTACATGGTGTGCAGGTAGGTCTTCAAGAACCATGTCATTTTGGACTTGCGTGCCGAAAGTCCAATTTTGGATTTAGGTGCTTGATCCCTACTTTTTGGATGTGGTCCATCAGTTAGTTCTGCACCAGTGAGTACAGTCCCCAGAGCTCTCTCACAGCGGTGTTCCAGACTACCAGTGTTTGAATCCTGTTTGACCTGTGCCAGGGGCCAAAGACTTTAGACCCAGTTCTTACGTTGTAAAGTGATACTTTCCTAAAAGCTGCTGATGCCTGTCTTGACTTGCTTGGATTTCAGCTCATGCTGCATTAAAATTAACTGTGTATATATTTCGCTTCAGTATGTATTTTTCTAGTAGTATGAATGTCCACCACACACAGTTTCCTGAACCTGGTTACACCAGAAGCTTCAAAATCTCAGGGTCTTTCACCTGACAGATCTATCAATTAACTTAAATGACTGCAGCTTGCCAGCTTGCCTGTATACCAGTTATACTAACAGACTGAAAGGACCAGCAAATAATGTAAGTAATTCAAGGCAAGAGCCTTTTATGACTATCACACATAATTTACATGTATGGAATAGTATATTAAAGTGATTTAGTAAAAAGAAAAGCCATTGCAGAGAATTACTTTTTAATGTCATTGTTTACCTCGTTTCTTGTTCCAATATGGCCCAAGCCCAGGCAATTTATTTTGTCACTGGCACTGCCAGAAGACACAGACGGCAAGTTAAATGTAATAAGCAGTCTGCCTACTTTTGGGACAGTAATACATTATCTCACTCTCACAAATGCATACCTATCAACAGCCCCTGTGCATAACCATTTTAATACGTGTGGCATCTTGGCTGAAGAACACTTCTCATACGTAGTCTTAACAGATAAGCAGTTCTTCAGTATGTCTCAATTTTTCTCTTTTCTGAATTCTTTTCTAAGTGATATATCCCCATAACAAATGACAGTAGTACAGGTAGGGAAGCCTTCTACAGCTTTGGTTTTGCTAGCGTGACTGACACTGAAGAATTGGTGGCAGGGACATCTGTTACGTCCCACAAAAAACTCATAGCATGCCTGCTAGCCATGTTCTCAGATTGCTAGCCCATGCAGTCATTTTACTGCAAATTTGTTCCCTAAGATAAATATATAAAAGCAGGTAGGATATGTCTGTAGTTTTTACAGTTTCACTGCAAGTTGCTTGTAGAGATTTTCATTGATATTGTCTGGGGTGGGCTGTGATCCTTCAATGCAAGAAGAGTGAGTAAGAGAGGGACACAGTTTGCCATTCACAGACTGACTTGTTTTCTTTGTCTATGTATACTCGGATTTTGGAGTAATGATGGAATATAAACATCTTCATTCAGTCTTGTTCATTTTATTCAATATACGCCTGCAAGGGCAACAAAGCTTGTGAAGGGTGTAGAGCACAAGCCTTAATGAGGAGCAACTGAGGGAACTGGGGTTGTTCAGCATGGAGAAGAGGAGGCTGAGGGGAGACCTTATCGCCCTCTACAACTACCTGAAAGGAGGTTGTAGCGAGGTGGGTGTTGGTCTCTTCTCCCAAGTAGCAAGTGATAGGACAAGAGGAAATGGCTTTAAGTTGCGCCAAGGGAGGTTTAAATTGGATATTAGGAAAAACTTCTTCACAGAGAGGGTTGTCAAGTATTGGAACAGGCTGCCCAGGGAAGTGGTGGAGTCCCCATCCCTGGAGGTATTTAAAAGACAGGTAGACGAGGTGCTTAGAGACATGGTTTAGTAGTGGACAGGTACAGTTGGACTCGATGATCTTAAAGGTCTTTTCCAACCAAATGATTCCATGATTCTATGGTTCTGATTCCAATCAGAACATGTAAAATAACAGGGCAGGGTGGAAATAAATATAAAAGGTGCCTTTTAACATAGTGGGGTGCAGAAGCATCCCTCCACCCACTGTGATGGCCCTGCAACATTGTCAGCTTGCAGTCGCAGCACCCAATCAAATCCAACATTATTACACAGATAGTCAAACGTTGTTGAAAACAAACTCTATTTACGGATTTAATAGCAACACAGAATCATTATAATTATGATGTAGGAAAAAGCCCTGATGAAATAAGGCTCTCTAATTCTTAATACACTTTGCTTTTATGTGTACCTGAGTTGATTAATAAATTAAAAATCACACTGCTGCATGCTGAGAACTGTAGCCTCACAGTTGGCCAGACATTGCAACAGCCCTCACCAAATCACCCCATTGTCTGCCACTCCATTGAATTGTCCAGGCTCCTAGCACAACCTGGCTGCTTCTGAAGGAGATCTTCATGACCCAGTTGACTGAAAAGGCACTGAGTTAATCAGGAATGGAGAAGAAAAGGAGAAGGGTTTACATTGGCAGGCAAGATGTTTATTGCATATGGCTGAGTCTGCAATATGAGCAGACAGCCCTGTCGCATGCCTTCAACCCTATTAACTCAACCTGTTTGTAGCTCAGCTCCACACTAGGCTCCACCTGCCCATGAGCTTGGATTTCCCTACAGAGGAAAAGCAATGTTGACCATTTGCAGGCTATGTGCACTCCAGTATGTCTCTTTACGGGAACAGTCAAGACCAGGACTGCATCATCCAGCATGAAACACACTTTTGTACACAGATAGAGCACAGGTCCTTGGAGCAGGACTGTGGGAGCCACCTGAGGCTTTCCTGCTCTCTTGTGTGGATTCACCTAAATCTTACTAGGATGAAACTTAACGTCCTTAACTAAGAATACAGAATGGAGGCACCACAACTCAATAAAATACATACAAACTAGCAAAAAAGGGAGGGAACAATCTGTTTTTTTGTCTCTATCACAGAAGTAACCACTGAAATTACATATGTCCTGTGCAGGCGAATCACCTCAAACCTTTTGACAGGGAAGGCAAAATTCTGTGACACCATCAATAAAGCTAAAGTGGCTAAATCTGGTATTTCAGTGGAGCTCCCCATCAGGGAGCATCCCTTTTATGTCATGGCCCTGCAAAGTTTGTCCCTCAGCAACATGGAGCAGTGGCAGTGGCAAGCAAAGGATGTGGCCGCATGTTAGGACGCCGGTTGGTGGGAATGGAGTCCCTGAAAGTGAGTTCTTCTGCTGCCAAGGGTTATTGCTGCCCTCCACATCTCTCACCCTAGGTAACTGTCCACCTGTAGGTAAAGGTCTTGGCTACAAAGATTCACAGTTTCTTCTAATGACAAACACTGTCAAGGTACCATGGTATCTTGTTAGTTATCAGGTTCTGCTACCTGGGAAAGAAAGAAGTCAAGATTTTAATGTGATATAAAAATAATTTGAGCTAAACAACTTCTTGCTCAAATATGCCATGTTGTGGGCATACTATTCCAAAGAGCCTAAGGAATGTAAGAGAGCAGCCCCAGGCAATACTGCAAGGGGCACACGTGTTATTGCACAGATTTAAAAAACAAAGCTGACAAGCAGACTTGCCTAAATTGGGTGGGTTGGTGCTCACCCAGAGCTGTCACTAATTCAATGCAGATTGTCTGTGTAATATGAGTGCTTATTTTCAAAAGAAACAGGGTGGAAAAACTGTGTGCAATTCTCAGGAGAGTCTGATTGCAAAAGGCATGGTTGGAGCTGATTAGCCTGTTTACCCTGCCAGTTTTCACACACAGACAGATAGGCAGTCTCATGCATTTCCCCAAGCAGATTCTGGAGAAGGCTGATGAAGAAAATGAAATCCAGTTTAATTTCTATTTTTCATTCAGCCCATTGTTGTAATCAGGGATAGTGCTTCAGCTGGATCTCTCTTGTCACAAGTGGGAAGAAAGGGCTAATTTCCAGGACTATCTTTGTGGCAGATCAGTAGTTCCTGAACTTATTCCCTCACCTTTGCCTGCCAGGGCTGAGATTTATTAATCAATTGGTCACAGTGCAAAACCCACTTGCTTTTTCTTTTAAAATTTTGGTGCTGGGCCACATGGGGACTATTTTTTGTCACTGTATTTTAAGTTACTTAGTTGCCTTAAGTTACATTTATGTTACTTACAAGGTTTTTTTTTTTTCCCTTTGCATTCTTGCAGAGTATTTAATCTAATGACAGGAATAGAAATCTTCCTTTCTAAATGGTTCCCTGTGCTCCAGTTGTTCGAAGTCACAGCCTGTCTCCTATTCCAGCCACTCCTGTAGTCTCTTGTCAGGTCTCAGATGTTTCCATATGTGTACTTGTATTATTTCTGTTCTTTAACTGAAAGAGGAATTTGATTTCTCTAATTTTAAATCCCTGTTCCTTTTTCTTGTAAATAGGAGCAGCTCGAATGCAAGAGAACTTGAGTTTTGAATTTGGTTCAGCCTATCACATGGCCCCAGGGATCCAAAGACGGTGCAGGGAGAACTGCATTAGCTCTGAGGGGTTCCCACCATTTGGACTGATTTTCCTGAGGATACCTAGGAAGGGTTTAGGAGGGCAATATTTAGAGTTCTTAGGATAGGTGAAAATTTGTGTTCATTTTTATTCTTTTTATAATTGTTAAATAGTTGCAGAGAAATTCCATGAGTGAGGCACATCTCACCAAATTTCAGCCCTCCAAAATTTAGATGTCAGGTCTAAGCTATTTTAACAGGTTTTTACTCTAAGTTACAAAGATAGGGACCTTCAGACAGCAATTTATCCTTCCTTTTTTGACGCCTCTTTCATTCTCTCGCTGCATCTCACTGGGCCCTAGGAAGGCAAACTTTGCCTTAAGCAATAAATAAATGGAGAATTTGGAATGGTAGGAGAAGGCATAGAATCATAGAATCATAGAATGCTTTGGGTTG